>OY101438.1:1537606-1810106 GCA_956483605.1 Tuberolachnus salignus | reverse complement strand
GATAATTTGAATTAATTAATTCAAATTGGAATTTGGCGTTTGAACGGATGAGAAAATATCATCGAAAACTTACGGTAAATCGGACGCGTGTACGGAATCAACAGGTCGCGGGGGGGCGGGAGGCGCACCGAGCTTCTGGAGCTTGCGGGAGCCCCGGGGGCCGTGCGTCGGGCAGACGATGGATTTCGTAATACAATAAGGATAAACGGTGAAAATTATCATCGGTGGTACACGCGTGTGTCGACTCGGGAAAAACGAAATACCAAACCGACCGGCTTATAACGTAATTTGTCCAATCGATTTTAATTATAAAACCATCGTGACGCACGGAACGACTCGCGCCCAATAATTGTCGTACAGATTTTTTTGATTTTTTTTTTTTTAAATACTACGTTCATGTCTCTATTAATGATATTTTATTACGATTCGCGGCCGCGCCCGAGTCCATACAAACTCCGCCGGACTGAAAATTACCCCACGGTATTAAAAATTCAATTGGAAATAACTGAGCTATGTCACGCGGTATTATTAAAACGCGTGCCTTATCTTCGGAACAACGGAAAAAAAAAAACGTTTTGGCCGAATTTTTAAATAATTTCCCATACACGAAAATTGTTCGAGCACCAAACTTATTACAATTGTCGCAATCCGCTCGACTCGATATTCTTGTAATCGGGATACGGGCACTTTAGCATTTGCATACTTTTGTTATTTATTGTGAAATACAGCAGTGTGCGAACTGAATTGAACCTTACCACGATGTCAAATCTGAAATGTCTTATGTGCATATTTTTACATATTTCATCGATTTTTCAGTATAGTGCTTATTTTTGTGCTTTTTTTTTTTTTCTTTTTTTTTTTTTTTTGGGCATATGTTGATGAATTTTTCAAATTTTAAACAAAAAACTATACACATTTTAATAGATCAGTGAAATTATGAGAAGCGCCTAATCGAAAACAAAATATATATTAATGCAATTGTATGTTTTTTTTTTTTGTTATCTAAAAGCTCGTAGCTCGTTATAATTTTCGTGTGGATAACTGAGGAAGATACTTGTTTCAAGAAATAATACAGATTTCTTCGAAATTTCAAGTAAAATGTATTTGTATTTGTATTTTTTCGTAATTTATTAATGTAATACTTATACTTACTCGAATAATAAATATTTTACAATTCCACATCTCCGAACACACATGCCAAGGTGTAGGACCGAACTCACAAGATACAATGAACTTGATTTAATTTTTAAAAAAAAATCTTATTTGTATAATTTAAAACGAAACATTTAGAAACAAATGATAATATATAATATATAAACACATAATATATACTAATGGTTTAGTTATCGATGTATTTTGTGTTCAATAAAAAAAAAAAATAATATATACTTTAAATGTATATCTATTCAGATTTTTATACTTATTTCACGAGATTTCTTTTAGTGCATATTTACGCGCTAATTGTCGTGTTTCGATCAACTCGAAGTGTTCCGGATAATATATTTATGCGAATTCACATTTTATGTCGAAATGGCTAACCCAACATCGGGTTAATTATTATTTTATTTTTTTATTTATTTTTTTTTTTTTTGTCGTTAAAACGAGAACTGCGTACGATTATTATAATATACGCCCAACAGTATTTTTTTTTTTTATGTGTGATGGTGGTGGTGAGTTGGGAGGCCGTACAAACAAATAATGATACTATTCAGAATAATAATATGGCATTGATTTATTTCGAGAGAAAAAGAAAAAAAAAAGAAACATTCTTATATAATATTATATATAAATTCATATTAACACGTTAATTTTTTTTTTTTTTTCCATTTTTAGCAAAAAAAAAAATAATAATAATAATAATAATTATTAATATAAGTATTATTAATATAGGTATTAGATATAAATATTATACGTATTACGAGTAGGTAATAATAACAGAATAATTGTATAATAATAATAATAATAATAATAATAATAATAATAATAATAATGATAATGATAATAATAATGATACATATATATATATATATATTACTATCGAAAGAGGATTTTTTGGGATATTTAAACTTAAATACATAATATTTATTATGTTTGTAATAACGTTTGGTAAATAATAAATTAATGTAATAATTAAATGTAATATATATATATATATTATAAATAGTATATGCCTCCTACTTAAAAAATACATACACCGAACGTACGATACATAATAAAAATTTAATGTAATATAATTTTTTTACGCCCCCCCTCCCTTATCCCGAGAAAATATAATTAAACAGTACAAGTATAATAATAATAATTAATAACTCTATTTATGTACACATTAATAATGGTTGTGATGACTAATTAACGTGATATTATTATTATTTTTTTATTTTATTTTTTTTTTTTCCGGTCGTCTTAATTAATAATAATAGAAAAAAAAAAAAAACAAAAAAAATAGAAAAAAAGACGAATAACAAAACAAATATTTTACACGCTGGCTGGTACACATCGTTCATCAGCTAACATTACGAAAAAAAACCTAGGAATTTTTATCACAAAATTGTAAATTGAGTTAAAATAATATATCATTATTATTTATTTTACAACGGTACAGACTAAAAGTAAAAATACAACGTAGATTTATATATATATATACAATATAATATTATGTCCATGTAGAAGTAGAAAAAAAAAAACAACCATTTCTATGCTAAAAAAAAAAAAAAAAAAAGATAATGTCATATTATAATAATAAATAATAATTATAACTAATTTGGTGCGAGCATTACTATAATAATATTGTAATTAATAATACAATAAAAATGGATTTATTCAGCGGTATAGCAACACAAGGCGGTTTGTGTAATAATAGTGAATTTTTATAAAAATTTCTATTTTTTTAAATTTTTATTTTTTTTTTTTTGCAATATTACCGTACAACGTGGTGTTATTGCCGGGTTACCGGTACCGCGGTTTGCGGTAAACGACAATCGCAATGACAATAAAAAAAAAAAAAAAAAAAAAGTTAAAACAAAATAGATAAATTATATTATTATAATATTTAATATAAATACAAAGAAAGTCAACTATTGTTATTACGAACATTTACTGTGCAGGTGATGGGACGACCGCCGCGCGTTCAACGGGCCCAGTTGAGGAACAACGGTGGGGCGACGGGTCATAAGGGCGCCGCGTACAGGCCGTCGTCCGGCAGACACGGGTCGATGTTGTTGTTCTGCATCTCGGCCACCGAGTGGTCGGACACCTTCTTCATGAAATTCCGGATCTCGGACAGCCTCAGGTCTTCCTTCTCGTCCACGCTGCTCGCCGAGCTGCTGGTCACCGTCCCGATCACCGTCCCGTCGTCCGCCTCGTGCTTCTTGACGTGCCGGTCCAGATTGGTCTGCTGCGAGAACCGCCGGTTGCACAGGTTGCACTTGAAGTTGCGTTCCTGCCGGTGAATGTTGCGCACGTGCCGCTGTAGGTTGGACGATATGCTAAAAGACCGTTCGCAGTGCGCGCACCGGTACGGCTGTTCGCCCGTGTGCGTCCGCACGTGCCGGGTCAGGTTGGCGCTGCGCGGGAACACTTTGCCGCAGTACTTGCACGCGTAACGGTCCTTGGACTTGGCCACGGAACCCGGGCCACCTCCGCCTCCGCCACCGCCGCCGCCGCCGCCGCCGTTGCCGCCCACTCCGCCGGTCTGCTGCCCGTGCTGCTGCTGTATGATGTCCTGGTACGCCTTCGGATAATTGGGGATGGGTTGCCGGAGAAAGTGTTCGATGGCCGGCGACGGGCTGCAGGACAGCATGCCGAACGGGAACGGCCGGCCGGTGGCAGAGGCCTGATGTCCGAACGTGGCCTGGTGATGGTGCGACTGTAACTGTTGCAATTGGCTCTCCGCGAAGTTCGACAGCGCTGTGGGGTATATCGAGTCCAAGTAGAGCGGCTTGGGGTGGGCTTGTATCAGGTTGCTGACCGAGAACGGCGAAGACGGTGGCGGAGTGTTTGGCGACGACCACTTGGGCTCTTTTCGCTGCACGTGCTGCACCTGCTCTTTACAGCCGGGGCTGTCGGACGACGAACGGGCCACCGATCGGGCGCGGCCTCCGGTCGCCGGCGACTTGCGCCGCCGTTCTTCGGCTTTGGTCACGGACAGGTCTAGCGGCTGGTCGAACTTGTCTCCGCCGACGCCGGCGGGCGGCGACACGGACCGTCTGTCCGTCGCGCTGTCCGTTTCGTCGGCCGCGTTGATGTCCGTAATGTTTACGGACAGGTCGCACGGGCCGCCGCACGGGTCTTCGTCCGCCGACCGCGGATCCCGTTTCCTCATTTGCACCTTGGGGTCGGGATACGTGACGACGTTCGGCCGGGCGGGCGACGGCCTCTGGTTGGACGACGCCTCCTCTCCGACCAACGGCGACGTTTTGCTCGAGCCCATCAGTATCGTCGAGCTGGACGACGACGGCGGCGTCTTTTGCAGGCTCATATGCACGTTGGGGCTGACCTTCTTGGCCGGCGTCTCATTGCAGTGGTCCGATTCGCCGCCGCCGCCGCCGCCGCCGCCGCACGCCCGCTTGAACCGGTTCAGCTCCTGCTGCAGGCCGCCGGGCAACGCGGACAACATGTCCATGCTGAGTTTGGGCGCGAACTGTCCGAAATGCGCGAACGGCGACTGGAACAGCGGCGGCGGCAGCGACCCGTTGGCCGTGGGAAAGTAGAACGGGTGCACTTGCAGGGGGTGCGGCGGGTACAGCGGGAATCTCGGGTACACCGGAAACGGCGACGATCCCTGTTGCTGCGACGACATGTTGGGCGCGGCGGTGGTCGGCGTGCTGCTCGACGTGGGCAGCGCCGAATTCGATTCGCAAAACCGTTTGTGTTTGGACAGCGACGTGCCCGTGCTGAACGACTGATCGCACCGGTCGCACTTGACTTGCATGCGGCAGTCGGCGTGCATCCTCTTGTGACGACAGAGGTTCGAAAACTGAGTGTACGCCTGTAACGACAACGCGTAGAGATTTGATTAGAGTAGGTATATAAATTAATATATATATATATATATATATAATATGTAATCACAAACAACAGTGATTGTCCGAATTAGAAAGAAAGAGAGAAAAAATATTAAAAAAAAAAAAAAAAAAAAATCGAGATCGCGAACTAGACTACGGGGTTTTTTTTTTTTTTTTTTTTTGTTTTCTTATCTAATGGTGACTTAGACAATAAGCATCTTTGTCGCCCATCGCGCACGTATTTCTCGACCGCTATGTAACGATAATCCGCATATCGGAGAACTTCTCGTCTAATACGCGTACGTGACGGCGTACCGTCTAAACGAAACGATTACAGAACCCGCACACGGTCACACACACCATCTACGGGCTATCATTGCGGAAACGGGATACGAGAATTTTTTTTTTTTTTTTTTTGTTTCACGATATTCGTCGTTCAGGCACGAATGGGACACACACACATCGTACGTATAATAAGAGCCGAAATTGATTAAATAACTTTGTGGGGGGGAGAAAAAAAAATAAAGTATATATAACACTAGGTGTATTAAAAGAAAAAAGTTCCAGGACGCGACCGGCATGCTATTACCTCGGATCTCAAACGGAACATTCGACGAGCTTTTCGCGACGTCCGTAATTTGCAAAATCGCCTATAAAAGAAATACTATAGAGAACCTACAAAAACGGATGTGAGGAAACCGAGGTGATGGCAACCGTTTCAAACGGTCCCCGGTACTTAAGAAAAGGAAAAAAAAAAGGACACATATATATAAAAACCCGTATTTAAACACACCTTAAAACAGACTTCGCACTGGAACGGTTTCACGCTGGAATGTATGTGCGTGTGCTGTTTGAGCCCGCTGGACGTGGCGAACGTCTTGCCGCATTCGGAACACGCGTGCGACCGGGCGCCCGCGTGATTGGTCCGGATGTGCCTCTGCAAGTTGCTCGGGTCGCTGAACACTTTCGAACAGGTCTCGCACGTGAACTTTCTGCTGTGGGCGAGCGCCAAGTGCCGGATCAGACAGGGTTTCCAGCTGTACGATTGCGGGCAGAGCTCGCAGCCGTATTGGCTGGCTTTGTAATGATGACCGGACACCAGATGATCGTCGAGCCTGTAGGGAAAACCGGACATTAATGCGCGCCGCTGTAACGTTTGGAAATATATCGACGACGACGACAAAAAAAACCTCTTCCTCCCGCCCCCCGCCCCGCCCCGCCCACCCGAACAAAGCGTTTATAAAAAAAAAAAAAATATAATATACGGTATGTGTCGCGGGGTTTCTCGAACGATTGAGACGGGGACCGTCGAACTATATTATTATTAATTCTCGCGTGCGCGTTCCCAAGACTATTAAAACCCATCGTTCGGCGTTTATTGCGCCGGCGACACTCGAAATAATAATCGTGTCGAAAAGCCGTTAAAAAAGCGCCCGGTGAACGTAACATACGGACCATCCCCGTGCGTATAATATCTATAATTTCTAACGCGAGTTTTTTATATCGTTTATTTTTTTTTTTTTCCTTCCGCCACGGCAAGGGCACGAGACATCGTAATATCCCCGGGGGGTGGGGGTGGTTGGGCGGAGAATCTCTCGGCAAAAGTTATTGATATTGTTGACGGGTTTCACGAAAATCGATATATATATATATATAAAAATATATAGTGTTTTATTGCCGTTATCGGTCACACGTCTGCGGTTTTCTCGCCGGCGGCGGGCGAATTCGCGTAGCCAATGATTCTCGGATGAGAGTAGAAAGAAATGGGAGCGGGGGAGGGGGAAGAGAGAAGAAAAAAAAAATAAAAGGGGAAAAAAAAAAGAAAAAAAAAAAAAAGGGCGTCTTGAAAAATGAAGTGCCGGACCAGCGGGCGGCCTCCGGACCGTGACCGCCGTTACACGTTTAAGCACTTAGAGCCGTCCACACCCTCCGCCATCGTTAAACTTTGTTATCTGTATAACGACTAGATATATACGCGTAAGTATATAAATATATAATGGCCGACCGGTGTGATGGAAATGGCGAATTACGCGATACGCAATAGTATTTCCAGTGAAATAATAATAATTGTTTATAAGCCGGATCCTATACGGTTTTCAAGGGGCGACGGGCCCCCGGGACCCGGACGGTTTTTCTACGAGAACCGTAATCAATGTATGGTACATGTCGACGATTCCAATTATCCGGTTCGATGTCGACTTGACCGGTGTAAACGTCAATGATCGTGTGTAACCACCGGATCGAAATCGCCAATGCGAAATATTGAACGCGGCGCAAATTTCACTCCAACAGAATCCGCGTACAAACCGAATGACGAAATCAAATTGTCACTCTTATCGAATTTCTCGCGTAAACGATACATTTCGTAAATGATTTCGCGCGGGTTGGTTGAATCCGCATCCGTCCGGTTTCCACAACTGGCCCCCGGGACATATTTTAAGAGGTGTTCGTAAACCGTCCAAATATCCTCGAATTTCGCAGACACGGCTAGTTTAGGATATTACATTTTCACCGCAAAATAAAGAAAACAGAACCGGGCAATCCGTTGGTTTTAATTATTCGACAACCAAACTGTTTCAAACTGTAAATAAATTATTTTGCAGTATTATAACGATAATACTAAAGCCCAAGTTTTCTATTTTTTCGATGATTACAATTCGATTGTTTAGTTATAAGTTTATCGCGCGGATATTACCTATTGTAAATGTATTTTAATATTTTTCCGAGTTAATAAATTTTCTTCATTTCTTTCCTAAAAACGTCTAAATAATTGCCTATACGCGATCCCTTAAATACGAGATGAGGTATTCCGTCGAACGCAAATCCGTAGTCTCTGTCTGTGTCTAACGAACGACATGGCAAACATGTGTTTGGTGCATAAACCAAAGTTGGTAAATCCAACTAGATTCATATGTAAAACGATTTTTTTTTTTCTCGAAATCTTAAATTGACGATTTTACGAGTTTACGGTTTTAATTGAAAATATGTATAAAACGCAAATAAAATCGGTTTGAAAACGATAAAATATTGGATGAATTGTACGCGGAAACATAAAATCGTCCGACACCGTTCTCTTGACGGGTATCCCGAATGGCTATAGTGTAAAAGATACGGAAGTTATGGCCGTTGAAAACGGGGGGTTTTTTTTTTTTATACTCACTGTTCAATGTCAGGAAAACATTTTTCGCACAGGATGCACCGGTTTTGGTCGTCTTCTTCGGGTTCTTCGGCGTCGCCGTCTACGTCCGCGTCGCCGTCGATGGAACCCAACGAGTTTTGCGATGCCACCACTAAAAAAAAAAACAAAAAAAAAAAAACAGTAAAACAACAATTGATTTGTGTATCGGGTGTACGGCGTAAATCAACGGGCGTATATACCGGGTGTCACTGCGTGATTGAGGTGGAAAAAAAATGAGAAAAAAAAAGTCGGAAATAATAATGGTACGAAAGCGCCACCGGCGACACTCTTGCGCTATTGGCTATCTCGGCCCCGTGTGGCGGCGGGGGATGAAAGACCTACCTTCCGGAACGGAAACCAAACACGGAGGGTAGGGGGCATATTATTTTATATTTTAATATTATACGGCGGGTTCGATGTATAGTAAAAAAAAAAAAAAAAAAAATAAATAATAACGTGTGTATACGTGTAGTGGCCGATGGCATAATTAATTCACGGCCACCGGGTAAGTGTCCCGGACACCGGTACAATACGCTAGCCGGAGGGGCCCCGGGGTTTCAAAATGCTATCTCATTGGAACCGATAATAGAGCGCGGTCAGGTGCGATTTCGGGATTTCCAACTGGCGTTTTACAGCACCTGTTAAATTAAATTATATTATAATAATGGTAATAGCAATAATATGTGAAACTGTAACCGAAAACGCGTCCGACAGACCGCGATATACCACCGGCGGCATAATCACCAGTGAGAGGGGATCTGCGTGAGGTGATCTGATCTCCCTAGGTTTTTTTTTGAAACCCCTGCCCCGTAGTGTTTTAATCTCGTCATTTCGAAACCATAAAGTAATCGCGTTTTAAATCATTTTCCCGGTTGTCGAGATCGAATAATAATTATTGCGATGTTTTATCGAACGGGTTTGCATATATTGCGAAACCGTAATACGCATTTTCATCGGCCCGGAAACGGTCGCCGGGGCGCCCTGATTTCCGATTTCTAATAATTCGATTTAAGACCGTAGCCGAGAACGCGAATTTCCAGACCAAATTACGTTTTTTTCCTCGGTAAAAATCTTCCGAACTTCGCACGTCGTATACACTCGAAAGATACGAGGTCTGTTCAAAAACTACCTGGACAAATGTCATTACGGTTAATCTAAACACGATAACGTTTCAAATTGTAAATAGATGTATTCCCCGCGAATAATTGGATATTTTAAACAAAACCCGAAGTCGCTATCTTATCTCAGATTAATATTGCACGCGGTTAAATCCAGTCGGTTTTTTTCGTTCGCCGTTTTCGACATGTCCGAAATTAAACGATCTACGCGCGTACATCGAGTTTTGCTTGAAACTTGGTAAAAATTATGCAACGGAAACGACTAAAATCGCTTTCGGGGATGATTCACTTTCGAGTGTTTTAAACGTTTCAAGGATAGTCGGAGGTCAACTGAAAACGATCCATGTTCGGGAAGACCGTAAACGTCATCCAGAAACGATGGTGAGGCGATAATTTGCGAAAAAATACGAAATGGCCGTTCGTGAGTGAACAATGCGAATCTCAATTGAGTCTTGTCGTGCAATTTTAGAGGAAAACGTACAGATGAAAAGGGTTGTCAAATTCGTTTCGCGATCGTTCACAACGACAATGCACCGGCATATTTAGCGCTGTCGATTTGCGAATTTTTGGCTGATAAAAAAATTGCTGTGGTCTCGCGGACTCTCCCTATTCTCCTGATCAGGCCCCCATGTGATTTTTTTTTTATTTTCCCAAGACTAAAATCTACGCTCAAATGACAACGATTTCAAGATGTAGAGGAAATCAAAGCGAACGCGGCAACAGAACTCGTAGCTTTAACTTTGGAACAGCTCCAAAGGACTTTTGAAAAATGGCAAGATTGCCGGGATCACTGCATATCGTCCGGAGAAGTGTATTTTGAAGGGTGATATCTTTAAATAATGTGTAACTTCATTTTTGTAATTATTAAATATAAAATCCTGGTACTTTTTGAACAGATCTCGTATGTCCAACGTAATATAGGAAGTGGGACGGGGAAGTGAAATGTTTTATTTCTTTTCAACTGGAATCCGGGGAGACGGGGCAGAAAAAATCCGTTTTTTTTTTTTTTTGTAGTTCGAACCTGTAAAAACTGTCCGGTCACGGGCTACACTGCGGATCGTTTTATTTGTTCGCGATTGATGTATCGTCGTCGCCCATTCGAATTGAATTACATAATAATACCCTATACCGTACTTAATCGTTTGCCCGGCGTGTTACGCTAACGTAATACGTCTAGTTTTGAAAAATTTCGGGGACGTGCCCGCCGGACCCCTAAAGACACTCCTTCCGAGTTTACGGCGACGAACACGAGTTAAATATTAAAAAAAAAAAAAAAAAACAGTTATAAACACGAAATAGCGCGCTAAAATCGAATGAGAAAAAAAAAATCAAATGGCATATTGTTCGGTGGGTCGCGGAAACTATTAAGGATTATACGTGGCGAAGGGGACGCGCGCGTTTGACGCGTGTAATCGAATATCCGCCCACTAATACTCGGTTTTCGTTTGAGTTCACACGACCAAACCCCTTTTCCCCGAGGACCCTCCCGCAGTAGCAGGACATATGCTTTTGTCACCCCTGCATTAAACAACTACAAAAAAAAAAAAAAACAACAAAAAACAACAAGCGCGCACGCGAGTTTCGCGCGTAAAGTCAAAAAAGCTCGGACGGTACCGAACCGGAACAAGTTCGGTTAATTTGCAAATGACGGAAGAGAAAAAAAGCAAACAAAAAACGACGCCCTAGTTAATATTCGCTACCGGAAACCACAGCGAAAGCCGACGGTCGCAACGTCATTTCTGGTAGAAAAAGGTCTATCAATTTTTTTTTTTTGTTTCTATCTGGTTAACTGGTTGTCATGATGTTCTCCTTATAGAAATCTATATGAATTTGAGACTGACCGAGTGACGTAAAAAAAATCGCCTGTGAAATATCAAACCTAAACGCTAATTTTTCTTAAATTTATTGATATTTAGACTTTAAAATAGACCGACCGGCTGTCCGCGAGACTCGTGCGGGCACGAATTACTTTTTATAGAAATCGGTTAAAATTTAACAAAATAACCGATTTCGGTTAAAACCATCGCTGTAAATGAAATAGTTCCAACTATCGGTTAAATTTTAATATTTTTCAAATTTTTTTTTTTTTTTCGTCTAGTTATGTTACGAGTTACCCGAAACTCTTTGAACCGGTATTTACCGTCCAGCTTTCGGGTAAATTGAAGAATAGACGAAAAAAAAAAAACGAACGTTACGTTTCCGATACATAATAACAATATTTTTTATCTTTATCGGAACGTCCGTCACTGTTAGCCACCTGCTTCCTGTATGCGTAACGCATAACATACCTATATAATATTAATGTTTCTGCGCATGAGCCTGTAACGGATCGCGCAGATGGGCACGACAATAATAACTATCATTGTAAAAAAAAACAAAAACAGTAGCGTGTAAAATATTATATACGTATACATTTACACGTGATGTTCTTTATGTTGCGCCGGACAGACTCCGGTGATTTGCGTGAGAATTACCGCCGCGGTACCAAGGAATTATAATTAATATCGGAAGGTAGCGAGGGAGCAGGACGACGAGCCGGTCCTGTCCGTCGCGTTTGGCCGGTGCCCCCGTCGCCACGCCGGCGTATTTATACGCGCGAATCCGCTGATGCAAGACAGACACAACTGGTCCGGAATGAAAACGGCCCGCGCGGCTGGGGACGGGCCTTAACGAGCAAACGTTGCGAAACAACCGTCAAAACACGGTCTCGTCGTGTTTCAAACGAGACAATAAAATATTTTCATAATAATAACCAACCGCGACAAAGGACGAACTATTATTGTTTTTTTTTTTAAATTTTATTTAGATTCCGAGCGAAGCGAAAAAAAAACCTATTGGTCTTACTGCCACTGTGATGTAACGATTTGTGATCAAAAAAAAAAATAATAATAATAATACCGGGATTGTTTTTTATTTAAATAAACAAATCATTTTTTTTTAAATATCAGTCTCCTTCAATGTATTCAATGAATATTATTCGTCGCCTGATGTTACGCACTCAATTGTCCGTCTATCCTGCCATTTTTTGAAACAACGTTTGGAAGTACTCGACTTCAAGTGGTTCGAGTCGTTCCGCCGCATTTTTAAAATTTCTTTTTTTTTTTAATTGTTTCGACATCATCAAATCGTTGTCCTTCGGGGTCGGTTTAAATTTTTGGAAATAAAAATAATAACGACATCGCAAGGGACCAGGTTCGGTGAGTAAGCGGGCTTGAGGTACGACTGAAATTTATTTATCGGCTAGAAACTCGCGGATTGATAAGGCAGAACGAGCGGGCGCGTTGTCGTGGTGCAACAACTACGATCGATTCTGGAACTGTTTTCTGAACGTTTCTTTCGGGTTATTTTAATGGTAATTTGATTTAATTTTTTTACTAGTAAGTCTGCCGTAACCGTTTGACCGGTTGGAATAAATGTATAATAAATAAAGCCTTTAATGTCGAAAAAAGTAATCAACATGGTCTTGAAGGATCGTCCGGCGCGGAGGGAATCGCCGTTAATGGCTTCGCGGCTCCGCGAACAATAAACCGTTTGTGCCGTTCGAATGTTTTGGATCTGCTCGTCGCTTCATCGTCAAACGATTTTTTAATCGTATCAAAAGTTTCGGTCGCTGATTTACCGAGTTTAACGTAAAATTTAACGCTGCCCCGAGTTTATTCGACACGACTAAACGGCCGACACAACAAAAGTATACGACTTCAACGAATCGCCGTTCATCACTAAAATATAATATTAACTCGTGACTCGAATTACGCGATTGAGTGTTATCTCTACTTTTATTTGATATGCGTCTGTTTCGGACACGTTTATTTTTAGTGCAGGTATAATTTTAGTCCCGGTATTTTTTTACCACACCTCGTATGTGTGTGTTTCACCGTCCCCGCTGTTTTCCGCCGGATATCGTGTCCCGATTTTCAAATGTAACACGCTTTTTCCGAATGATATGGGCAAATTTTATATTAATCTACTATTCGTTCCTTAAAAAAAAAAAAAAAAAAACAAACAAAAATTAGGCGCGGACAAATTTTCAAAACGTTCTGGCCGTTTTTTAATTGTTTACAGGCGTAACGGAAATTCGGCTCAAGGTTTCATCGTAAACCGTACACTTAATAAATAGCGGAGATGAATAAAAAAAAAACAACGAGTTAAGCGTACGTTTTGATGAAATGTCTTAAAAATTATCGCATTTCAAAATACGATTAACCGAACGTTTGCTCAAAATCGGTTTTCGTTAGCCATACGATTCGCGAGGGTTAATCAAAAACTGACATAAATCAAATACTCCTCTATATCCTGCGTTTCCGTATTGCCGTATATAACCGGTGGCCAATGCATACATTGGTCTATTTTTAATTTTTTTATGTACGGTTTTTTTTTTTAACGTTGCCTAAATACCACATTTATTGTACCATGGTCGATCTCGATATTTTTTTTTTTTTTTTTTTTTGTGTGTTTAAAATTACAGAAAGAACAAAACACATAGTAAAGATCTAATACGAAATCGATAACAGTCGATTTCAGATAGGCCACGATGGCGTTATTTTTTTTATTATTCATTTTTCACGGTGAACTTGTCGTTCAACAAACGTCGAAACAGTCGAGACAGTAATAACACGGCCACGAGCGTCTTAGAAATACAAATTTCGAATCTTTTTTAAGATTGACCTGATGTAATTATGGAAATATAATGTTAACTTATCTAAAATTTTGATAGGTTTGCGGACGCGTACAAATTCAATACCGTTTGTTAACAATGCCGGGCAAGTCGGACAATCGATTATTTTTAACTAGTTTAAATTAAGTTATCCTAAAAAAAAAAAAAATAAAATAAGAAAAATCTTAGTTTAAGTCGAATTTATAATATATAAATGGATTTGAGTAACTACACGAGTTGAGTTAAAATGTAAAATTACGCTCGTAAACATCAATATTTAGACTTTCATACGATATTCGGGTAGGGAGTATCTATAACTTTTTACAAATAACAACATTCATTTTTAATTTGCTCAATAACATAATACTGTATTAGTACACAGCAATAAACAGAAAATTGCGAAATATTTAATTTGGCCGGTCCGATACTTTCAAAACTCTGTCAATAGCAATAAAGACGGACGCCCAATGACAAAGCGATTAAATATTATCTTTATCGCTACTTTTAGGGAAACACCGACAGATACACTCGAAAAAACAATAAATTATTATCGATGAAAACCGTACGCGAAAACACAATAGCGAAAAAAAATCCAAAGCATTTCGACGGGAGCGCCCCATAGATACGTCACCGCTGGGCTTGCAAGACGAGCTCGCGACTCGACTAATTTTTTATTATTGTTTTTTTTTTTTTTTCTGTATAATCTGTTTATTCTATTTGTGTATTTTTTTTTTGTTTTGTTTTTTATGTTGCGATAAACGTATTATTATTATTATGTGTATTTGAACACCGCTCGCGTCCATGACAACGCACCCGGTACACTACTACTGTGCGATCGTAATAGTAGAAAAAATAATAAAAATAAAAAACCTACGTAATGGGGGTTAAGTCACACTGATTGTCGGGGGCAAGCGTTCGACCAGGTGCCCCGTGCTCGTGACCGGCCGCACCACCGGAAAGTGGGAGTTCGAGTCTCTTCCGGTCATGGGAAAACCGTTAGAAACAAAACCGAAGGGGGCGCACACGATCGCGGCCGGTTCCGAAATTCTCCGGTTAAAGTACGCACTAGATTATCCATCCGCCGCATAGTCGAAATAATAGAATAATAATAGAATAAAACCGTCGGTCGGTTTTTCCAATAGACCGAGTCGAGGGACGCCGACTTTGGCCTCCTTAAGGCCACGACAGAGAACAAAAAAAAAAGGGTTTATTATTCTGCCGGCAGAAGTCATCGATTACACTTACGCGGGCGACCGTTGTTCGTAGATTACTATTATTATTTGACCGTGACCGATACCAACGACAATCGCATTTTTATTATTATTATTATTTTGTTTTTTTTTTTTTTTTTAACGGGACACGTGAGCTATTTACCCGTCGACCCCTGCGATATTCGATTTGATCCGAAAAATCTCGCGTGACCTATGGGGAAGTCAAAACTATATAAATAACATCTGCGCACCGCACGTATTAAAAAAAAAATAATATGCGAACCGGTTAGGTTAACCGGGTGGGTATACGGTATAGAAGTAATAATCGCGTGACATCTACACGGTCTCGTGTCGACTGTAAAACAAGAGAAAAAAATTTAAAAAAAAACCAAACGGAACAGATTTCAATCAAACATTAATTGTAGGTTTTTTAACGGTGGCGGCGCAGGGATCCGAAAACCGTGATAAAATACAAAATAAAATATTACAAATATATAACTACGTACGTGTATTATAATATTACAAACTCGGTATTCACCGTTGAAAACGATTACTAGGGAAAGTCTACTAAAAGATGCTGACCTAACCTTACCTAACCTAATCGGTCATTTCAACAAAAAAACGATACGAGTTTTGTAAAAAAAAAAAAAATGACCTTTTGTCTATGGTCAGAGGTAGACTGAGGTAGATGGGAAATTATGTATCAACAAAAAAAAAAATACTTATAATAATAATAAAAAGTCGCGAATACTGCTTACGGGCGTGCCACTGTTTTAGGTTAAACGTTGATCTAATGTCGTAATTTTTTACGATTTTCGTCGTACTTTGAACTTCAAACGGTAATAAAAAAAACTATATCGTTAATACCGTGTGAAAATTTCAGGTCTATACGATTATTTTCAAATCTTTAACCGAATTATAAAAATATCGGAAAACAAGAAACCGCTATTAATCCCGTTCATTTTCCCGTTTATTAAGAAAATTATATTGAAAATCGAAAAACGAAACCGCCTGACGCGCCGACGAAATCCAAAACGCTTTCAGAAAAGTCGTTCACAGGCGGAATAAAAAAAACCCGCACACACACACACATGTAAAAACCGTTACATTATTCGCAACGCTCTTAGGAATCTATAATTATAAAAAGCGATTTTGTGTAGAAAAACAATATTGAGAATTTCGACGAATGTAAAATATTTACAAACGTAATGTGAAAAAGCGTTTTTACTAAACGAAATCCGTGTAAAACTAACTGCAACAGACTCCAAGTCTGAATAAAATTGATATGAATACGTAACGTAGGCGTCATATACAGTGGCAGAGGAGGAGGGATGAAGGGGCTAAAGACTTTCGTGATATTTATTAAAAAAAAAAAAAAAACATTTATTCGTAATTTCACAAAATATTAACTTTGTTATTGACGTTACGCATCAGACCGTATAAGACGTTTTAATAGTTTTTGCTTGTCGAATTGTTCGCTTAAACCGTTTTCGCGCCCGTACAAGACTATCTAAACTAGTGACGTGCGCGTGGTAGACAATATAGGTTCGTTTTTTTTTTTTTTTAAACATTTATAAAAAAATTTTCATTTACTTAGCGTTGTTTAGTCTCCGATTGAAAAATCCCGGATATCACTGTTATCCGTAGTGTTATTATAAAGTTTATGAATAGAGCGCCACAGTTGCCGTGTCCGTACAGGAGCCAGTCGATAATTATTATTATATACAAAAGTCGAGTTTTCTCATTCATTCATTCTCTCTCTCTCTCTCTCTCTCTCTGTGTGCGTGTCTCTCTCTCTCTCTCTCTCTCTCTCAGACTCGTTTCTAAAACGCGTGTTAAAAAAAAAAAAAAAAAAAAAAAAAAAAAAACAGTGCGCCGGCCGACAACCGTCGAGATACCGTACACTATATAATTTTTTACGACCCCCAGACCGCGGCCCCCGGGTCGACATCGGCAAGTCCTCTTATTATTATTATTATTATTATTATTATACGACGTTAATAATTTTATTATTATTATTATTACGCGCCACTGTGACTGACGCGCGGGACCGAGGAGAAATTTAATTAATAATTTTGCATCAGATGCGGCTAACGGTCTTCTCGCCGAGACATTGCCGAGAATCGTAATAGCTAATTAAAAACTGCGGCGCGCGCGATTTAATATTTTTTTTTTTTTTTTTTATGTATACGGCCCGGGTCCCGGGCGTTTTTATCTCGACGACGCCGCCCGCTTTTGGCCGTGATATGTTTACGATTTCGTTTTCGGCGCTCGGAGATTTTTTTTTTTTAATTTTCGTCGCCCACATTTATAAGTATTACATTATTCACAGTACGAGTATTGTTGTTATTATTATTATTATCGTTTTGGGAAAACGTGACTCATATTTTTTTTTTTTTTTTTTTTTATTATTACTCTCGCAACGAGTGGCGATGATAAAAAAAAGAAAAAAAATGATTATTTGCTAATGTTGTCGAACAAGTATAATAATAACAATAATAATAATAATAATAATGCCGTCGTCGAAAATACCTCAATAATGAATAATGAATAATAATATTATTCTGACGCGGTGGTGGTGGTGGTGGTGGTGGGCGGGTGGAAAAAAAACGAAGAAAAAAAAAAAGTCATTCTTATCGGCCCGATAATAATCTATACGTGTGTTTATAAAAAATCAGTGATAAACACGGCCGTATGCGCGGAATACCGTGTCGCATAGTTTTTTTTTTTTTTTTTATTTTTTTTTTTTTTTTCCCTCCCCGTTTAAGTACCGAGAACGAGATTTCTGTTCGTGTATTTATTATCGGCGAGTCCGTTTAGATTTTATTGCGTAATTACTTTCGGAGGCGACGGCGTCAAGTTCGACGGGTAAAAATACTGTACGATATTGCGGAACACGCGATAATGATAATAATAAAAAAAAAAAAAAAAATATTAAATTATCGTATACAATACATAGAATAACAAGAGGCGGCCGATACCGAGTAATTGATATTACGTAATAATAATAATAACAATGTACCCGGTGAGCGTACCGAGACCGATTGTTATATTGATTTCGCGGATTTAACAAAAAAAAAAATAAAAAAAAAATGTTAAACAATTATAATAATAAAAATCGACGTAACGCAACGGGGCCGGATTAAGGGGACGGGACTAAAGAGGGCCGACCATAAGAAACGGCGGCCGGGTGGAAACTTTGTTAAAAAAAAAAAAAAATTATTAATTTAAAGAAAAATAGTATTATAATGTTTACGGGAAATTATAAATATATATTCAATTTACAGTGGGCTCCGGATTGACGTGGCCAGTAGCGTTTGCCCATAAGAAACCGAAATTAGTAAAAAAAAAAAAAAGGTTTTCAAAACAAATTTTTAAGTTTAAGTACGCGGAATCCGATAGGAGAAACAACTTCTTCTTCTTAACGCTCCCAACCGATAAGAACCTAAAAGAACTGAAAATATTTGTATTTTATTTAAAAGGTTCAGATTCCGGTTCCGGTTTCTTGAATTGAGAAATTGAGGGTTCCGACGGAGTTTTCTTTAGGAACCGATTGGAGGAAGAGACACGTCGACAAATTGAATTTCTTTGATTTTATAATATATAGGGTTTTTCGATTTTATAATACAATATTGCGATGATAATACGAGAAAAACCGCGATCTTAGAAGATTTTTGGTTTTAGTACCTATTTTATCCGCTATCGCCATTGTTCTGTTAACGGAACAAAATGTTTATAATAGCGCAACATCGAGTTCAGACTCAAAAATCATTATGATTCATTAAAAATACACAATAATAATGTTTTTTATTGTTTAACCTTAAAACAAAAATATATATATATAAATATATCTAACGTAAATTTACGACACTTTGGGCAATTATCATTTCAATACCGTTCGGTTTGGGGCGCTCGCTGAAAAATTGGTGAAAAAAAAAGACTAAGCCAGCGGTTCCCCGACATTTTTTATTTGTGCGGACCACCAATTTTGTAAAAAAAAAAAAAAAATCTTTGAGGCCCACCTATATACGTAAGCACACACACACACACACACATACATTATATATACAAATAATTTAAAAAAATCAATTGTTTATTAAAGAAAAAACACTATTACAATCTATTAGTAATATACGAACTACGTGATTACATTCAAACGTTAGATAGCGTTAATTGTATACTGTAGACAATATTGATAAATATCATTATAACCAGAAATATTATTGTAGGTGTATACAAATACAAATACGTAATAATATTCAACATTGCATGGTTCACGGCCCCGTGCCACGCTGTTCGGGGCCCACAAGCGGGCCCGCGGCCCACGGGTTGGGTACCGCTGATCTAACGGCGTTCGCCGGATCAACCCGGTGGAGCCAGACGGGTGTCCCGATCGCTCGTTATCCGCCGAAGACCACGCGAATCGTAATATATTACGAATAAAATCGAAATCCACCGGTCGTCGTTAAATTATTATTAAAAAAAAAAAAATACCGAGTAATACTTTTGAAACGTGCGAGTTATATAGCCGCAGCCTGCTCATACGCAACAAACACAGTGGCGCGTAATTATTCTTATCCGCGGATTGTGTTGGCGAATTCTAAAAAAATAAATTACCAGATTAAAACCGATTTAATCCACTCCCGCTAACGTTATTATGTTACGATATGAAAACAAAAATAAATACATGTCGACATTTCGCGTAATACGTACGCGTATAGAGATAAAAACGCATAAAAATAAAACAAAATAATTAATATAATAACGAGGGGAGAAAAACGTTTTTACGTGATAAAAATAAAAATAAATAAAAAAATAATAAACGCACGTTTCGCAATCGATTCCTCCGTTAAAAATCCGTCAAAACTGACGGAATGCGATTTTCGAGAAAACGCCATAAGTTTAAGAGAGTATTTCATTTGAAAAAGTATCGTAAAGCGTGGTGTTTTTTTTTTTTTTTAAGTATCTAAGGTTTCAAACTCGTAACGGTAATGGACTCTTTGGAAATATTTTAATCTTAAACTTAAAACAGGTTTTTTGTTGTTTTTTTTTTTTTCTATCGAAACTTTGTCCTCCCCAGACGTGCGATAAGATCGATTTTTTCTCGAATATTTACGTGTGTACAAGCGGCCGGATAAACGGATTAAAAACAACAAAAAAATTAACACCCTCCGAACGGCCGACGATTTTTTCGGCTCTATTTCAACGGGATCCGGTTTTGCGTACGGCCCCGCGCGGATATTATTTAAAATTCATCAGCCCTCCCGAGTCTTTTTTTTTTCCTTTCGTTGTCATTTTTTATATTCTCTCTGTAATCTCGACGTTAAGCTCGTATCTCTCTGCGAATACAATACAAATAAATAGCCCGGCCCCGGGAATTAATTCACAATTAATCGGGTACGCGCGCGCCGCCGTGTCGTCACGGTCGCGTTCGGCGGGCGCACAATATGATTTTTTTTTTTTTTTTTTTTTTTTTTTTTTTTTTTTTTTTTTAACGCCGTCGTTTATAACCCCGGGTCCGCCGTATTTACAATACTATCACCGCAATACCGAGCGTACGGTATTATATTATTATAACGGTGCAGTTAGTCGTGACACAAAATCAACTTTATTACGCGGAGATGGGATATAGAAAAAAAAAAAAATATCGAAATTCGCCCAGCCACCCCCCGGGGGCATATATCTCCGGTTAATCGCCGGTGCCGGCGGTGGGCGCGGGGCCCGTTAAAATCGCCGCCCCGCCCGCCGAGTGATAATGGAGCTGTTCAAACACACGTCGCCGCCCGGAACATAATAATATCGTACGACAAACGCCGCGGTGTCGCGGGCGAAAAAGGGGTACGGCGGTGGACCTTGTATCGCGGCCCCTCGATATATTATTATAAATACAATATATTATTATAAATACGAATAGGTCCCCGGATAGGGGGGACGCCGCCGCCGCCGCCGCCGCCGCGGCGTTAATGATCCGGCGTACACGTACGCATGTCCGTCGCGCCCGGGCCATTGTGTACGACGACGCTACGCGGCGATATTTGTCATTTCGCGTCCGCCGCCGCCGCCGCCGCTTTATTACTGCACGCACGTCGACCCTCTCGCCCGCGTATTAGGGTTCGCGTTTCTCTATTCATTATTATAAATATATATATATATATATATATATATATTCTATATGAATCATATTTCTGGGCGGTTTATATATCATAACTCACCTCTCTCGGTAATATTATTATTATTATTATTTTTTTTTTTTTTTTATACGCGCGCGCGTATTACACGCATCCAGTGCAACGGCAGAACAATAAAAAAAAAAATAATAATAATAATAATAACACGACGAACGCCGCCAGATTATCTATCTACATATATATGTATGTGTGTGTGTGTGCGTATAAGTTTAATCGCGTCCGACATGATAATAATAGAGACGTCGGCGGCGGCGACGGGGCTGCGGCTGGGGTGGCGCGCGCGCCCCGGAGTATTGTGTATATAGAAAAAAAAAAAAAAAAAAAAATTAGGGTAGACAATTTGTCTTCCGCCTGTACGAGTAATAAAGACCTAATAGCGCGTTTTGAATCGATTAAACGGCACGGTAATATAATAGAAATATATATATATATATATATATATATATATTATTATACTTTTTTTTATTTATTTTTTATTATTATCATTATTTCCCGTCACCCCGCCGCAGAATAACCCGATTCGGTGTGGTTTATATTAATATTATTGTCGCGTGGTCTACGGCGACGGGGTCGACCACCGATGCGTTTTGATGAGCTAATACCGGCGAATAACGAACACTGAAACTCCGAGAAAAACGGTTTTTTTTTTTTGTAATTATGTTTTCAAAATGACATCTTCAAGGGTGACTTATTGTCAGCGACAATGCATTTGCCGCACGGGCGATCGCTGAAGCGTTACCTATGGATTTCGATTGGTATGGCCGCGATTCACTCCTTCGGGTCATCTGTGGCACGATGATTGGAAACTTTATCCTTGAGGAACCCCCCCCCCCCCCGGAGGACAAATCGCACATGCTTAAATCGGTGGAGCGGGCTCCTTCCCCTCGGAGAGACTGACCGCCCAGGGAAAATTTGTCGAAATTCGAGCTGTGTACGCTCTGGCGCCGCATTGTTCACAAATCATACGCCACCCAAAGTCACGTTGTTCGGCCATTTCCTCCAACCTGTTCTTCAGATAAGTTTCCAGCGTCACAACATTCCCAGAGCAACACCGCGTGCTTCCGCTCAATTTCCTCTCTAACCGACCGCACATTTTCCTCCGGTGGTTCTTGCCGTTTCTCTAGGCGCTCCGCGTCCACGTCCACTCAGTGTACTTCCCGGTCCTTTCCAATTATCCAATTCGAAATTTAACAGTGTCAACACATGGGACAAATTCGTTGCGTGCAATACCAAGATGTAGACGGAAATCCCTTTGTGTAGCAATCGCACAACGTTCGTTTTCAAGATACGCGCGCACGACGAAACCTCGACGTAACCTAACCTGTCCAGACCGCGATTACCACTAAAAACGGCATAACCGTGTAATTCAAAACAGACCACTAATATAGGCCTGCGCTTATTGTCTCTTGGAGTCTAAGACTTAGACTTAGACGCGCGGAGTGTCAAGTGTATCTCACAGAATGAAAGGCGCAGGCCGAAGAGTTAGCTAAAAAAAAACGTGGATAAAGCGGACAGTTTGTCGCTGTGTAGCCGGAAGAAATGACACGATATCAGATTTTTTTTTTTTCACTCAAACGTGCGCACGGTAAAGAAAAAACAAAGGCCAAAACATCCGGTACAGGGGGGAACCGTGAAGCCGAAGCATTCCCTCTCCATAAGATTTATAAGACGAGGCTCGGTCCTCCGTGGTTCTTATGTTTAAAAAACCATTCGTATCTACCGCGTACTCCCGCAAAACGTTAGCTTACAACAATTTAAAGATGAGAAAAATATAAAATTAAAATATATATGGCCAGAGTCAGTTTACGAACAACCGGGGCCGAATATAACTCCCCCCCCCTTTTTTTTTTTTTTGTATCAAAGTTTGTTTTAACTGTACAAAAATCTCTAAAATAGTGATAGCCATCCCCCCCCCCACACCCGTGATATTTGAAAAAATGTATCCGGTGCTAACGATCGGGAAGTGAAGGATAGGCTTCTAACGATTACATACACCCAGAAAACATTTTTAATGCGGATGAAACCGGACTCGATTTTGTGTTTTGTTTGAAAGTGGACGTACTACGTGGTGGAAAAAAATACGACAGATTTTTGCGTAGTTTTGCGCCGTGTGAACACGACTAGGAAACGTTAAATAGCAATAGGTAATGCTATTTGAGACTGTGCATTTTAAAGAACCGATATTAACCGGAACCGAAACCCTTATTTTATACATTTTAATAACCGGGATTTGAATTATTATTATTCATTTTTTTTTTTTTTTTTTTTTTTTTTTTTTTTTTTTATAATACCGAACCGGAACCAGAACCACAAAAATCGTTAAGGTTCCAGTGCCTGCCTCTAATACTAACGGATTTTTTTTTTTTTTACTATTTTGTGTCACACCCACGCACGAATAATGCGATTTTCCAAAAATCCCGTACGAGCGCTTAAACCGTCCCCGAGAACCGCGTCCAAGTCTTGTGTGTCCGATTGAGTGATTTCTCGCGATTAGCTGTTCCGGGACAAACTAAATTTCACATTTATATTGTTGGTTATTCTAAAATTTTACCTGAATCTCTTTCGCTCCGATCCTCCGACGTGGCCATCAGTTCGCCAAAAGCCGCGTCCAAATTCAACGGTTCCCGTTTGCCCAACAGCAGTTCTTCCGACGCTCTGACCGGCTGCGTCAACTCGTAAAATATCTACACGAGTAACCGAAAACAAAAACCAAAAGAATAATTTAAAAACGTCAATAAAAAAAAAAAAAAAAAAATACCAAAACGCGGGTAATAAGTTACAAGGCGGTTATAACGAATTATGATTTTTTGGTGTTTACCTGGCCGGCCAACAAGAACGCGCGGATGTTTTGCCTGGTATTGTCGTTGGTGGACCGAATGAATTTCAGCCAGTTACAGATTTCGATCGTCCCGTCCAAATATCCCGAATACCCGGCGACCCGGACCTGCGGACACGAACGGAAAAAAAAAAAAAATGTAAAAAATAAAATAACAAACGGCGGTATTGTTATCAATCAGTATGGGAGCACGGCGGGCAGGCCGGACGGTTGCCCAGTAACATTTCTACCGGTTTTCAATATTCGACAGGAAGACCGGTTAGGTTACTACCGTACTATATAGCGGCGTTTGTTAGAAACGCAAAAAAAAAAAAAAAAAGAAAAAAAACAATTCGGGGATTAGGATTGCGCCCCTATAAATTGCTCGTTTGCAATGCAAACCATCGTGCCCCCCCCGGTCTTGTTATTTACGGACCACAGCAAAAGCCGACGGTCGTTTTCTGGTAGAAAAAAAGGCTATCATTTTTTTTTTTTTTTTTTTTGGACGTGTATATGAATTCGTGAGTAACCGAGTTACGCGGTAAACCCAAACGGTAATTTGTCTACAATTAATCATAATTGCACACGTAAACGTGTCGCGCACTCGGATATTTAGACTTTAATTCGGACCGACCGGCCGGTCCACGAGACTCGTCGTGCGGGCACGAATTACGTTTTTTTTTTTTTTTTTGTAGAAATCAGTTAAATTTTAACGGAACAACCCGAGTTCGGGTAAACCTACGGCCATAAATTGAAATAGTTTAACCTATCGGTAGAATTTCGATGTTCTCCATCTGGTTGCCCCGGGTCAAGTTGCGAGTTAGCCGAAACTCTCGGAACCGGTATTTACAAAACGGACGCGTCCGCAGACAACCGGAGGTAGGTAACTCACTCTCAGATCGCAAAAATAATAAAAATTTATATACGTCTATACACGCTCCGGGTCGTTATAAAAGCGTCTCCGCCGCGACGCCGCCGCGTGCGGATCCGGCACTCCACAATACAGTCCGAGATTGCGGCGGCGGTAATTAATTACTGGGCCGAGCTTTGAGGACAACTCGGCGGCGCGGGCCATTAAATCGCGTACACGAAATCCGCGGTCGTTAAGGTCTTCCCGCCGCCGCCGCCGCCGCCGCCGCTCTGGCTATCCACGCGCACGCCGTACGCCCGCGCGCTCAGAATTCGCATCCAGACATAAATCACCATCAGCCGGGCCCGCTGAAAAGAAACCGTTGTAAAGGAACCGCCGCGGCGCGGTTCTCGCGCACCCGAGAAAAAGATGAACCCTTCGCGCGGGTTAATTGATGGTTGCCCGCTCGTGCGCGCGATCCTAAAGATCCCCGGCGGGCCGATGCGGCCCGGGGTCTTATTATTAATTAAACGCGACACATTCGGAGGACCTTTTTTTTTTTTCTTGTTTTGTTTTGGTTTTTTTTTTGTTTTTCGTCTTGTACGCGTTGCAATTAGCGGCCGCGAGCGCCGGCGATAAAAGTCGAAACTCGAATTGTTCGCGAGACCCCCGAGCGGGGGGGGGGATACGGTTCAATTTGTATTATAGTTTGGAAACAATAAAATATAAGGCGCGCGGTCTAGGCAACCGCGCCAAACACGGATTAACGACCGGTAACGGAAACCGCGAATATTCGGGCGCCGAATTATGCATTCGCGTCCTTACACTTTACTGTGCGTTTGCGCGCGCTTGTTTGATACGAATTATTATTATTGTTCTCGATTTGCCTACGAACGGTTTGCGAAAAAAAAAAATAAATCCACCGAAAAACCGGGACCCGGTATAGCCCCGATATCAAGTCATTTCGTTTGTATACCGAAAGCAACAAATTTTAATCGTTGGCGACTAAACCGATAGAAAAACAAAAAAAAAAAAAAAAACCACGATTCGAGTTCGGCGAGATGTTTAGGTTATATATCGTTAAAATTAAACGACGTTTTTTTTTTTTTCTTTAGTAGCCCGGAAAACGAGAAAAATAAATTCGTAGTCGGTATTTGTTCAGGGTAAAACCGCCAAGGGACCTAGACAAACGCTTTAAGGAAACGACGCCAATTTTTTATGTACACCGCATACAAATAATAAATCCGGGAGTATTTTTAATAATCAAAAAAAAAAAAAAAAAACGCGCATCGCAGTAAAACTAATCCGGTACGATTATTGGCGGTTTAACGACTGCGACCGACGATATTGACTTGTACACGTAACTATAGTCGAAAATATATTATATAAGCTGTTTGGCGGGAGTGTGGAAAAAAAAAAAAAAAATAATAATAATAATTCAATTATACACGGACTGTTTTTTCGTACCGAACACTTTTTTTTTTTTATACGCGTCGTCGTATTCAATACGGTTTTTTGTTTTTGTTTTTTTTTTTTTTTTATAATATGACGTATAGAAATAAAACGCGATTCGTATACGAAATCGCGTTGTTTTTCTCGACGACACTTGCACGTTACACAATAGTATTACAATAGCGTTAAAATCGAATTAATTTCGTTTATTATAATTTAACGTCAAATCCTGCGTAACGCGCTCGTTACGACTTACGAGTACACCGGCGCGGGGGCGTTTTAGACGTCAATTACCGCCGATATAATAAACGCGTACGCCCGGGGTTTTTTTTTTAAATTTTTTTTTTTTTTTTTCTTACGAGTGGCCACTTAGACGGGTGCGAAATTAAAAAAATAAATACACTGATTACGTATAGGTGTATACAGAGGGTTTCATTGTGTTTTAACGCTACGGCCCGACGGCGTATCGCGCCGGCGGCGGTGGGAGGAGGGTGTATTTTTTTTATTTTTTTTTTTTTTCTAAGGTGATCAGTCAAAAACGGCCTTATAGGATTCGCAGTGAAATTTGCATGGGTTTTTTTTTTTTTTTTTTTGTCCTATTACCTACACCCGACGGTCGTTCTCGTATACGAGCAATTAATATTTCATTCACGGGCGGTTTTTTGATGGATTCGTGGACGACGCGATTGGGCGAGGGGAAGAGATAAAAAAAAAAAAAAAAAATAATAAATATATATGTAATCCAAAAACGTATAAAACTACGTCCCCTTAGGGGCAGTTATATATTACTATATTATAATATTGTCACTTTGTACGCGATACCGATTATTATTATTATTATTGGGGCGGTAAACATAATGCCCCCGCGTCCTCCTATTGACACCTCGCAGCGCCGTTTTCGCTGCGGCCCGGACCGCACAATAGCCGACATATTATTATTATTGTTATACCGGCACGTCTATATTATTCGGCGGTAGCCGGCTGCCGCAGATGTCCCCGGACGGATCGACAAAAAAAAAAAAAAAAAAAAAGAAGAAAAAAAAAAACACACAATAACGACGCCGAGATCTCTTAATATCTTTGCGGGACGGTGGACAAAAAGAGAATCTAAGGAGGACGACCGCGAGTGTCCTCGTACAACGCACCCGCCGCGGTCAGGCCCGGCAGATAAAAGTCAAACCGTTGCGTTTGCACACCGAAATTATGAGACCCAGGCCAGACGGTTCATTGTGTGTGTGTTTTTTTTTCTTTTTTTTTTTTTTATAATTTGGCCTTAGGTTTTTGCGGGCGATTTGATCGTAATACCCGAAAGACGATCCGTGCATTTCTTCCAAACGGAATTCCGGAATTGCGTTGCTCGATTTCTTCGGATTATTATTATTATTATTTTTTTTTTTTTTTATTCGTTCCAAGCTTGTAAGTGCGAACGGATTTTACTCGCTCGAGTTTAACGCTCTGACAATCGAATTTGTCGGTTTTTTTTTTTTTTTTTTTTTATAATTTGGCCTTTGGTTTTTGCGGACGATTTGATCGTAATACCCGAAAGACGATCCGTGCATTTCTTCCAAACGGAATTCCGGAATTGCGTTGCTCGATTTCTTCGGATTATTATTATTATTATTATTTTTTTTTTTTATTCGTTCCAAGCTTGTAAGTGCGAACGGATTTTACGCGCTCGAGTTTAACGCTCTGACAATCGAATTTGTCGGTTTTTTTTAATATTATTATTTCGCGTCGGCAAAAACAAACAATACACATTGATAATAATCGTACGGAAAGTATTGTTGCGGATTATATTTAATTGACATCGTGTGTGTCGAGGGCAACACTTATAAAATATTACGAAAGTCTCGAGTCCCGCTGTTTTGTCAGCGGGGCCGGCACAATCGCCGAAACTTTATACCGGCTACCGTTTTACACGTTGTTTTTTGTCGGTTTATGACATTTAATGACAAAAAAAAAAAAAATAAAAAAAATAAAACAAAAAAATAGCCAATATCATATTTTCACTTGTGTTTTATTCGTCAATAACTGTGTGCACGTGTTGAACATCATTATTTTTACAGCGGCATTTTTTTTTTTTCGTCGATCATTTACCGTATAGAAATAAACGTATGTATTATGTAAAGTACCGTATTGCTTGTAAGTTGTAACGTTGTCGTAAAAATACGATAAAAAAAAAAAAAAAAAATCCACCGAAAACCGCCCGCGGTGAGTGAATGCCGCCGATTTCGACGATAACCTATAAAATACATACGTTTCGAACCTTTGCCGACGATTTTTACGAATCGACAAACGGAATATTTCATACGGTTCCCAAGCGTGTGTATTAAGAATATTAAAAACGTACTTTGTCTCTCGCAAAACACCGTTTTGGTTATTTAAAAACGCTCCGCGAATCGTTCGCGTCGTCACCTTATTATGAAAACGTTTCGGGTTCCCGACAGTTTCGCTAACTAACCGACGCGTTAAAACTAAAATGTTCGAAATTCAACAACACTAACCAGAACGCGGAAAGTCGTTTAAAAAAAAAAAAAATGTAAACAAGTGTTCATAACCGTACGTTTTATCTAAGTTCACGAACTAATTTATTTGTTCTTAACCAACTTGTTTCGCAGTTTAAATTACACTTGTAAGTCAACACGAAAGTTTATTGAAAGTTAATTACACCGTCGGTTTTTACGGTATATAAATATTATGGTTTCAGTTATTATTTTATCACAAACAACACAATAGTTGTAATAATAGTCATATGAGGACGTGAACCGTGGTTCAACGTTTATCAAAAAAAAAAAAAAATGACGGATTTGGAATTGGAATTAACGGTCCGCGGTTCGGGTGAGTACGGCGAGTGAGGTCCGCTTGTAAACTCGAAAAATCCATTCGTAGGAGAATTTCCTTTTTTTTTGTTCGGGGTCGGTATAATAAAAATGTTTGGATTATCCCCGGGAACCGGCGGGCAACCGCCGGTGATCAGCACACCGGCGGAATTCCGGAACGGCGCCGCGGGAAAAGGCCCGCGAAAAGGGGGGCCGCGGCGGCGCCCGGTATACGCGCGTACGAGTGGATTTACGCCGCGGAGTTTGTACGATTTAATATAATATTATTATTATAATTATTATTGCGGTCCGACTATATAATTTAAACGCGGGTATCATCCCGCGGCTGTTTGGGCACCCGATGAATTTTTAAACGACCTCTGTCCGCGGTCTTATATTAAAACGACGACGGGCGGCCGCCCGCCCGTCCGCCGGGGCTGCCGCCGCGGGTCGCCTCCGGGCCGGCGGCCGACGGGCACCGGCAATGTTTGCCGTTTTATCAAAAACCGCGACTTGTGAATAATTGCTTCGTACTTACACACACAAATAGACTTAACAATATATATATATAATAAAATACACAAACGCGGTCCCGTTGTCGAATAATATGCTGCTTTTTTTTTTCTCTCTTTTTTTTTTTTTTTGTTTGTTGCGCGGTACGAGTTCGCGGGCGCGCGCCAGCCGCGATCCGCTTATTTTATTACAGAGCCCCACCCCGTTGCCCGGGCTCTGTTTCGGTTGTAGTGGATTCTTTTTTTCTTCTTCTTCTTCTTCTTCTTCTTTCTTATTCGGTTTCCCGAGTAAAATGCCGACAGTTTCGTGTTGGCACCGCCGTACGATAAAATACAATAACTGCTAAACTTCGACCCGGTAGACAAACCGACCGACGTGACCACCGTAGTGTCTGACCGTCGAAAATCGCATATTTATCCACTAGAATCGATAACCTAACAAACGAAAACGGGAAACCCGACTAAACATTAAACGTACAAAATTATCTACACTGTACAATAGGGCGACCACCGTACGTCCCGTATTAATCCCGTTTTTCCCCCCCGTTCATTTATAACTTAATAAATATATCGGCAACCGTATATTACCGTATATAACCCTGCAGTAGACCGGATTTTTTCAACGTGTTGTGGACAGACGAAAAAAATCGTGTTTTTTTTTTTTTTTGGTTGAAACCATCAAATCAATTATCATTTTTCAAAAACACATTTTAATAACTATTCTTGTAAACGAGTCTTACTAAATAAAAACTGAGTTACTCTGTGCAATTAACAAAAGTACAGAAAAAACAAAATAGTAGAAGACGAAATTTACCAGCCATCATCATTGAATAATCTTTTTGTGTACATATTAATGTTTTATTTATATTTCAAAACTATTTTTTACAGCACACATTTAATTTGTTTTTTATATTATTATATTTAGTTGGGTAATTAAAATGTTCCGTTTTTCAATTTATTTTTATGGTCGCCTTACTGTACAATAGCATAACCGTACTAACCTAATAATATTAATAATAATAATAATGATGATTATAGAATCAAAATTAGTTATTCGCCGATCGGCAACACTTTAAGACTTACAAAATAATCGACTAAAACGTATTACACTTATTTAAGTGTAATATGTTTTAGTCGACGTGGTCGACTTTAGATAATTATTAACGGAATCGCGTAAATACAGCAATCACTTGATGCTTTTCATTATTGGAAAAAATCTAAAAATACCGAATAAAAAAAAAAAAAAAAAAAAAAAAAAAACGAAACAAAAAAATGTCCGCCCATGGACGCGGTCGCGGGTACAGGGTTTGTCATAAATTTCCGGGGACAAGTCCCACGCAATTAATTTGTGTGATTTTTTTCTAGATTACCGTACGATCGCATTCCGATTATCAATTATTCGACACCTATCGGAATGTATATATGTATATACTTTTTTTATCGTATAATAATACGAGCGATTTAAAACGTAGTAACAAAAACAAAAAACTATAAGCAGCGTTTTTAAAACACTATACCTATACAATATATATATATATATATATATATAAAAGTATATAGTATGAACTTACTAGAACACGCGATAATATTATATTACATTATTGTATAGTAACTGAAAAATTATTTCTATAATACAGTGGCGATATTTTTCTAAACACACACAATATTATAACTACCCTAAAAAAAAAAATATATATATATATATGTATTCTGTAATACTGCCGGTGAATATACGAATATAAGTACGCGTTTTTTTTTTTTGCTTTCTTTCTTTTCATTCAAGGTAATTAAATTCTGTGGCACAGCATATTATAATATTATGGTAACTATATAGTGTTGTACACGCGTAGGTCACGGTCAATAAAACATCGCGTTTGCAGTATACATTATTAAACGCAATGGAAAAAAATTTAAAAAAAATAATTACTTTTTAAACATAAATATAATATCGGGGATACCGATTGTTGTTGTAGTTTTGTAAAGCCGGCCGCGTGTGTATAGTTTAGCCGATGATCACATACGAACCGTCTCGCGGCAACAACGAATTTTCGTCGGATCCCTATAACATTAGCTATTTTATAACCAACACATTGCACATCACTGTTGCTATTGGACAATTTGTGTAGGTATTGTAATTTTTTTTTTTTTTTTATGTTGTATAAATAAAAATTAAATTAATCGCGCTCTGAACCGTAGAATTATGAAAGTATGGATAACATTATTAGTATAACATGACGTTTTTATACGTGGTTTTAATCGCATTGCGTCGCTAAAAAAAAAATAACACACACACACAATTTACAATGCATTACGGACTTGTTAAATGTACTTGTATTGCTGCGACAATGAGTCGCGTATACAATTCGTAAATTAGTTCCGGCACGAAAAAATATTCTATCATATCGTATCTGTATAGATACGGGATCCGACGAGAAGTTTGTTCCTGCGATGAAACGTAATGCTGATGACGATTTATTTGTTTGTTTGGGAGGGTTTATTTATTTATTTTTTTTTTTTTTTTCTCTAGTATATTTGGCCGGTAGATAACTCGCGGTGGCCCAGGGTCGAATCACAGAATAGTTTACGAGGGAATCTCGTCCAAATTTATAAGGTTTAGCCGAAAAGGGTTTCGGCCCAGATGTACACATCGTATTGTGTATAATACGTTAAGCACGCACACGCATATATACGTACATACAAACACAACAATCGAGAAGACAGACAACGTCCATTGTAAAAAATTACATATACACATCGATGTAACTAAATGATTCAAAACGGTCGAGTGCTCGATATTTAGAATATCGGACAAACAATAAATAAATAAATAACGAGACGTTCGTTGTTCGAGAGAGTATACATTTTATATGTACACTTTTCACACGATCGAATATATATTATTATAAAATCATCCTTTGGCAGGACCGTTTATAGGTAGAGATGGGTAACATTTTTTTGAACATCGATCTTTCGATGTATCGATATATCGATATTTTAAACACCGATAGTGTCGATACGTCGGATTTTCGAGGATAACATAAAATATTTTCATAGCATAAACAAGCGGAAAAAATGTCATCCGATGATGGCAGGCAATCGCCCGTTTTTATAAGTCCGGAGTGTCGAGTTTTTAAACTAAATTACCAAATAAAAAAAAAAATAAAAAAACAATTTAATTTAAGACATAGGTATATAAAATTGTATTATATTTAAACGTAAATAATTTTTAAAAATATGTCATATACCGAATACATTACCATAGTGTATCATCTAAGGATTGTAAAAATAGAAATTTATTTGAATGCTTAGATGTTAACCGATTTATTTGTTTATTCAAAGTCAATCCCGGTTTAGAAAATAAACGTTCACTAGGGACAGAAGATAAGAACTGCGCAAGCAAATCAACGGCTCGAACAGAATGAATTTATAAATGTATAAAATTGTTATACAAATAATTTTAAAAAAATACTAACTTTTAACATAGATAAAAGATCAAAATAAAATATCGATGTTTTCTTCGATATATCGAAGACTAAACACCGATGGTTTTTGCCCGCCACTTCCTTTAGGTGATAGTCGTCTGTCGTATATGGGCCATGTTCTTTATTATTATTTTGTTTAGGTCGTTTCGTTTCTAACCTCACAAGAAGATTTCGGTCGGATAACCCCTCCCGCAAAAAAGTCGCCTAATCGCGATTATAATAGAAAAATGTGTCGTTTTTAAATTTTTTTTTTTTTTTAGTGTAGGGTGGGACACCGAAACGGCCGACTTTCAAAGTTAAATTTATATTAAAATGAATTCCTCAAGACTCCAGTTATCACGGTGTATCGCTTTCAAAGGTATTATCGATATTTCAAGGTTTCTGTGCGTAGACTTTACATTTAAAATGCATGAAAGTTTACAGATCGCCGTGCAAAATCCGACATAGGACAGTCATTATTACGATAGGCGGCCGTTATTAGTGACGTTTTCAGGTGTACATCCGTTTCTTCAAAGTTGGTTATCCATATTTTATAATAGCCTCGGCAAACGGTACGGGCGTTTAAGGTTAGAATGAAGACGAAATGCGGCCCTATTATGCATTAATTGCACGTTTACTGAAACAGGTATGCGTTGTCTCTGAACCGATAATATTTAGCGAGAAAATCAATTTTCAAAAATCGGTCGTTGTGTATATATCGGGAAAACCGCGGCACCAAAGAAGGGATTCCGGTACGCGATTTATTAAACGCTCGTCGTCGTCGCGCGCCCCGTCCCGTCCGACGACGGCGACACGTGCAACTGCTACCTACGGGTCCCTACTCCGTGCGCCGCCGTTTATCGCCGGGCAGAGACGGACGCGCAGCATTTCCAGCGAAATCGTCCGTTTTAATCGGGCGCGGGATTCGCCCGGAATCGCCCCGTGCACGATATTATTGTACATGTATGGCGTTACGTATTGCACCGACACGTGCGTGTCGCCGAAAATAATATTATAATATTATAATATATTACGTCGGGCATAATAATAATGACAATACGTATACAGCGTCGTCGTGTCCGGCAGCAGCTGACACACGCTGCGGCCCGGACGTTTTGTATATTATCGCGCGACGGGACCCGACGACGACCGTAATAACTCATTAACGCCACTCGCATCCGCGGACCGACACGTTTTTATTTATTTTTTTTTTTTTTTTTTTTTTTTTTTTGTCCTACGCCGCCGCCGCCGCCCCGTTAACGTTCCCCCCGTGATATCACCGGACGCGCGAGCAGCCCGGGCCCCCGCGGTACGCCGCCGACGGAACCGCCCGGTGCCCCGGCTCAACGATTTTGCCCGTCACCGGAGCGGCCCCCGATTATAATAAAAGCGCCCCGAAACAATTTCACATTCTGACCGGAACGACGCCCTTGTGGTTTTACAATAATGTTTATTTTTTTTTTTTTCTACCAGAAGACATCGTCCGATCCGGTACGCTCCTACACTGTTTCCGGTAATAAATTTTGTCAATGTTGGTACATAAAAGAGATCATTATATCTATATACGTGTTAGTTTTTTTTAACGCGGCCGAAAAAACTACACGGCAAAAACACGATTTCGTCAAATTCGAGTTTTATTATTATTTTTCATTTATTTGTGTTGATTTCTGGGTTACCGTGGCCACAATTAAAGAACACGGCCGAAGTAGTATTGTACTTCGCTCAGAATCGTTTTTCGTTTACAATCTATCGTCGCGTACAGATATTAATTAAATTCCTATCTATATACGGCCTTCCCGACTTTCCACCTATAACACAATGACAACGCACCCCGGTGCGAAATATGTATAGACAGGAAAAAAAACCCGGAATTCGACGATTCGCCGCGAATATCCGAAAACTCGATTCCGACGGTTATTGTATGATATCTTTATAATAAACACTCTGTTATTCCGTTATTGAGTGTTATTTTCCTTGTACGTCTAAGACGCGATAACGCCGAGAAAGTCCCCCTCCCAAGCGGCGTATCTAGGATTTATAAGGCCCGCGGCAAAATAACCCTCGACCCTAATCGTTTTAAGAATACCCGTCGAATACCAATATAATCATTTTTTTTTTAATATATATATATAATTATATTCACTGTTCTTTTAAAACGCTAAAACAAACTATGCAAATACGCGCTATAACGTGACTTAAAAAAGTAGCCGAAAAATAATATCGATTTATTTGGTCTTTTGTTGGATTTATTGATTTGAATACTGTTCGACGGCGGGCCATTTAGAAACAGATAAAAATATGTATACGGAAACGTGGATATTTGTCGTGGCGGCGAACGTAGAGAAATAGCACTGGAAATGCCCATTGTAATACTTTGAAATTGTACGTAAAAATAGCGATGGAAAATTGATGGTCATTGGCGGGTAGTGGCCGGCGCACAAAACGAATGTGCGTATAGGTCGTTCTGATTATTTCTATCAATAATAATAACATTTGGCACGTTGTTAAATCCGAGCTCCGATTATATTTAGATAATAAACGACGATCTCGGCCTCTTTGGCGTCGCCGAGCTCTGACGCCGTATCCATGGTACTAGAAAAAAAAGAAGAAAAAAAACCCCTAATAGTGTATAGTTAGTGTGTTACACAATACTAAATAATGTTCCGCAATAACAATAGTAGTGCCGGTCGTCATTATCGTTCAACGGCCCGAAGACGATTCTATTATAAATATACGCGCGTATTAATGCGATAGCGTCGGAATAATTCGGCGGCGGCGCGCCGCGTGGCGAATCGTTGTCAATAGATGATTATCTTGGAGTTGATGCTGCCGACGGAGTTCTTAAAGTTGATGCTGCCCATGGAGTTCTTAAAGTTGATGCTGCCCATGGAGTTCTTAAAGTTGATGCTGTCCATGGAGATCTTAAAGTTGATGCTGCTAGTGGAGTTCTTAAAGTTGATGCTGCCGACGGAGTTAATGGATAAGGGCGATTATTTTGTAATAGGATATCTCTCATAGCGATTAAAAGTTTTAATTTGAAAATTGATTTTGCCATTCATTACGATTAGCGTAGTAGCGTTACGATTTTCTGTTTTCGAATTAGTAAATATCGTGTGTTTTTTTTTTTTTTTTTAAATAATGGTGATTTTGTTGAATCAGAATTATCATATGTGTTTTGAAAAAAATAAAAATAATAAATAACACGTCGCGGGACACGAGAGTGCGACAGAGGTGGAGATAACGCGCGATGGGATCGACGACGAGTTGGCCCGCGGCGCTCGGCAACCCTTGCGCGCGCGATATTTTACAACCGTAATTTTCTATACGCGTACACAAGATACGAGAACGGACGAACGAACAACACCAAACGACACCCTCTTCCTATCTGCCGACCCTCGTATAATAGTAATAATAATAATAATAATAATATTATTATATTTATTATCGCGCCGCTTGTATACGTATACGCGCCGGTGCATCATCGGACGACAACATGTGTCAATGATGCGGGAAATTAAATAATATAATAATTCCGAGCCGAACGTGCGCGCGAAGGGCGGAAAATCGACCGATAAATCACACTCCGGTCGTAATGCGTACGTTACACGTATATATATATATATACAGAGCGATCGACGAAACTAACGACAAAGACGTTATCCGCGGGAATCTATGTCAACATTTTTTCTGATTTTTTTCTTTTTTTTTTATCGCACTAAAACGTCACGTCACCGATATTGAAAATTCCATAGGAAATAAAAAAAAAAATGTTCCAGTTAAAATATATTTTAACGTTTAATTATTTTTTTTTTAATTTTCGATTGACGCGGGATATTCCGTATTTAAATCGACCGTTTTGCCGATAGGGGGACAGTTGACCGTCGGCTTTCGAATAGAGCGGGTCCCGCTGCCCGTAAAACGATCCACTCGAAAATTGAATATCTCGTCAACGCCCGTCGACGAACAATAATAAATCTAAAACGCCAAAATGCATATTAGCGGCGAATATTCGAAAATGTAACACCGTAGAGCAGCCCCGTTTCCTGAGTTGCCGAGTGGAAAAACTAGCGTTTTATATACGGATCGCCCTGTATACATTATTATAATATTAACTGTTGCGGGTTTTCTTAACAAAAGCCCACAAAACAATTAAATAATTTAATATCATCGTGTATAACAATAGAAGTTATTCCCGTGCTACCCCTCCCGGTATTCACGGGAATTCCCCTATCTTTATTTGTCCGACACATATACGCGACTTGTGGCGATTTGGACCATTTTTCGGGCACATTGACGTCGGTGAACCCCACCAATAAGAGAAGTTCTGTAAGCAGATTTGAAAATTGAAGTGTGCAATAGTGATGAGACAAATCCGGATTTGCCGAAATTCGAGAAACCGACATTTTTTCTGAATCCGAATTACGGTTTTATAGTCTTTAATTAATTTCTCATAAAACTATTATTATTATTATTATCATCTTATTGTTAATAGAGTTAAACGCTTAAAACATTAAATGCGTTTTTATAATTCAAAAACTATCACAAATAGTAATTTATTTTAAAAAACAAGTATAAAACAAAAAAAAATCGTACTAATTTATATAATATATAACAAGATTATACAAATATTCGGATTTCGAAATCCGGATTTATTATTTTCGAATAATCTAGATTAAATGTCACATCACTAGTATGTACACGAAATCGGCCGCGCCACATTCTTTTTCATTTTCAATACTTAATTTTCGAAAATTTGTGGAATTTATAAAAAAAAAAAAAAAGCTAACACTACATTAAACAAGTTGGCGTGCCCGATCTCGTGTACACTCGACTCCGGATAAAATATCAGTCTGAATTGCTATGCTCTACGTATTAAACAAAGAATGACAAGAGACACCCCGATCCGTTTCGAATCTACTTAAGGGGACGCGTTGCACGGGCGATTTTCTTGTAACGTTTTGAGAAAAACAAACGAAAATTTGTCATTTCTGAAAATATTTGCTTTCGATGTTATCTCTAGGATTTACTGTGTGTAACCGTGAAAAAAAAATGTTTACCGATAGATCGTTTTATAGCGGGGACAAAAACTACTCGAGTTATTATAAACCAATAGTTCGAAATTGAATAACTTCGATAATTAAAACGATAATAACTGGTTTCGTATATTTTTGATGGTTTTTTTTTTCACATTTTTTAAAAATTCAATAAAAGCTTGCGTGTAGGAGTTAACACTATACTGTCTACTGTAAGAATGTACACTATAAATAGTGTAGGAGTTACGCTATTTTACGTAGGAGTTATTTTCATTATGTTGCCCGTGTAGGAGTTATCTAATTTTGTTGGAGTTTCCCGTTCCCTTCGATTTACATATGCGCAAATGTTGCCTGACACGTATAAATATAATATATACAATATATAATTATAAAAATATGAATATTTACAACTTTACCTATTATACTATACTATCGTATGTGAAATAAAAAAAAAAAATATTTGAAAGTATTTATACACACTATTCAAAAGTGTAGCCCGTATTCGTACTCGTAAATGATGTTTTAAAATATTAAGTCTGGATACGTTAATTGTAAATTCCCTATATGTATATATATATATACGAGTTTATAACGTTTTAGTTCAATAGTTGTCATTAAAAAAATCTTAAACGAATGATTTAAAAATCAAAAAAAAAAAAAAAATATTATCATATTGTGGTACAGTAATTAACAAAATATAATTTACGAAAATAATTTTAAATTACTACTAGCTGATTTTACCCGGCTTCGCCCCCCCCCCGGTTGTCCCCTGGTGATCCGGAAAGGCGTCCGGAGTGGTTCTGATGATGATACTGACCTTCCTCAGACCCACCTGAATATTTATATCGAATTTCGAGTAAATTTCGAGTAGTTTACAAGATCACGCATACCAAAATACGCTACGTTTAATTTAATTTATATTAGATATGGATAAAATAAGATAAGATAAAATAGACAGATTACAGTGTACAAACTATATCTGTATATTGTTATTAAATACATCACTATAGAGTTTATACAGCCGTGGGCGCCTATTAGGATACGGTTTTTTTTTTTTTTTTTATCCAACGTCAAAGTGGCTTTAAGTCGAGAACGGCGACGGTGCAATACGGTTCACGATAATATACGAGTACACAACACCGATATTACAATAATAAAAAAATATATATATATATATATACACACACACCGTGATATGCGTTTTTCACTCGTCATAAACTTTTTAAGTTTTTTTTTTTTAACGTACGCACGCGAGTAGATTCGGGAACGCGCGGTGTACGCCGCCGGCCTGCAGGGAATTAATAAATAAAATTTGAAGAGAAAAAAAAAAACCGAAAGTTTTCGGGGGAATAAAAAAAAAAAAAACAAACTCCAGCAATTCCGACGAAGACGACGTTCGGTCGTAAATAATAAATGGAAAATTGAAGTTTAATTTGTACGCATCGGCCCGAGGGTGTCACGTGCTATACGTACGTACACAACGTTAGTTGTTCAAGACAGGGATACGCGTATAATTCCCTCTCTCTTTTGTCTTCCGGCCCTTCCCGCGTAATTGGCAACACACGATAAACACGTACCGTGTTATTTTTTTTTTTTTATCCGTCACACCCGAATAGGGGAATATTATATATTATTTCGAATATAAAGTTATAACTGTAATAATGATAATGTTGCGCGCATACAGATGATAACGGTCGGTGCGCGTAAACCGGGCTAGTACGTTGTGTATACGCGAAGAAAGAAAGAAAGAAATAAAAAAAACCCACCCCGAATGAAATCTTGACAGTTCAACGTCTTTTTTTTTATTTTTTTTTTATTTTTTTGATTCGGCATAGGTCACGGTTTAGCGAACACTTGACGTTTTGCATACAATTTCAATACCCATAACCGCCTATATATATATATATATAATATAATGTACATCTGTTCGCGAATACGATTGAAAAAAAAAAATGTACATAATAATAATTTAAATACGACGACGACGGTTTTTACCTGTTTTTTTTTTTTTGTCAGAAGTTAGGTAGACATATAATATATATTTTTTTCTTTTCGTATACACGCGCGTTCGCGCAATTTATTATGCAGAAAAAATAAAGAAAACGATTTTTACTAACATAACGTAACACTGCACTAGGAGGTACGTATAATATATAATACATAATATAATATAATAAAGACTCTGATTGGGGCCTCCCCATATATATATATTTATATACGTATATTATAATATATATGAACGAGACACTCGAATTATCAACCGACCCCGAATTTTTTTTTCTCGTTCTCTCTCTCTTTCTCGCACACAAACACTCGCACTCGCTGCTCGTCGGCTTGAATTATTTTTCCGGTCGTCAAGTCACCGTGTTTTTTTATATATGTATATATATATATATAAACGAGCGGCGTACATAAGCGAAAAAAAAAAATAAAAAATAAACCACCGACTTTTCTCGTCTGCACGGCCACTCGAGACGGAAAAACGAATCGTTTTTCCGCTCCGGCGGAGTCGGTGAAAAGGCGGAGCTTACCGCGCGCGGTGGGTCTCGTCCAATTAGCCAGACGCCGGCCCCGGGATCTTTCGTTTCGTGTGCGGTTTTAAGAAGGCGTGGTCATAGTAAACCGACAACGACTGGCTATAATAATAATAATAATAATAATAATAATAATAAGGGAAAAATACTGCGACGTTTATATTATTATTATTATTATTATTTTTTTTTTTATTATTACTATTACGACGCGCTCGCGGTCAGTTTCCGTAAAAAGGAACGACGGCTTTTGTCAATACGTTACGATTTTTATTTTATTTATTTTTTTTTATTTTTCAAACAACAACCGACCGTAAATACCGTATTGTTGCCCGTACAGAAATAATATTACTGAAATACAAAGCGAAAATACCTCACTAGCTATTAAATCCCCCCCTCCCCCCGCATAGAAGCCGGTATATGTTAATAATATACGAGTTATAAATATATCAAACGGTATTTCTCGTGCGATCGAATTGTCGACGGAAAACGGCGGTATATATAAAAAAATAAAATAAAATAAAAAAAAGAACCGCGCGTACCTACCTAACGACGACGGGCCGCGTGCGTTTGATAAAACGGAAATGATCGTAAAATGTCCGAAAATTGAATTTTCATTTTTGTCGGATATCCGTGACGGGACGGGAAACCGATGTGTACAGGGTGGGCAGAGCGGAGCAGTCGACGGCCGAGGTGTGTTATCAAAACGCTATTTTCTTCCGCCGGGCGCGACGGGGTGGGTGGCGGGAGAGCGTGAGAGGTTGGGAGCGAAAAGAAAAGGAAAGGGAAAAAAAAAAAAGAAAAAGAAAAAAAAAATATCAAATCCGCGAGTTTTCCGTTACGTTTAACTGACAAATCAGCGGCGGTGCGCCGGCGAATTCGTCCGCGGAAAATGATTGAGATGAATGGCGCCGCCGCGCGTCGACTACGTCGGCGGAACGGCGTAAAAACCCTCGAGATTTTAATATAACGCTCGCGCGAGCGTGTGCGTTATTATATATATTATGTTTCCCGGCGATTTTTCACGAAATCATTCCGGGCTCGCGGATATATCGCGTTATATATATATATATATATATATATATATATATATACGTGTCGCCGTATCACACGCTCCGAATGGTTTTTACAGATGTGTGAATGCTGATAACAACAGATGACGCTAAAGCAATATCCGCCGAAACTTTTGATTGATGAAAAACCATTATTACCGCAGCGAGTATAATATACGCACGCGCGTATTCTCCGCGTGCTCCCGCCCGCCCGCACGTCGTCGTCGTCGTCGTCGTTTACAACAACAACAACAACAACAGAAAAAAACCAACAAATTTTAAATTACGTTTCGCATATAATACTAAAATATTGTGCACACCGGCGATGCATACGACCGCGGAGAAAACGGGCAGACGCCTTTATCTGGGAAAATTAATCGATAAATGACCGCGGGATTTTTTTTTCTCTATTTCTTACTTTCTTTCTTTCTTTCTTTCTTGTCCCAACTCTGTACAATCGCGTCTCGCCCGGCGGTATACTATTACTAGTAGACGTTACGGTAACATTTCTGGCGTCGGCGGTTCTATACGGACGCCGGGAACCGGATCAATCAATTGTGGACGGAGCTAGGCGATCCGACAATCCGAGTAAATCCGATCGGAGAGAGGGGGCCACGAAAAACGGCGGCCGAAAATCGATATGTTTTTTTAGCGCGCGGAAAACGCAAAATAATAACGCAATAACGCCGTAAATCGTTTTATTATAGTTTACCGAGAGCTATCGACACTCGAGTGTATTTCATACACTTTTATTATCCGTATTACGGTATATACACTCGCAGCACCCCGTCGCGATGCGCAAAAAACACCGCTTTTGTAGACGGCCGTACCGATGCGAAATGTATCTATTGTACAGGCGCGTTAATAGTAATATTAGTCGTGTTTTTCGTCAACCGTATTGATTTAGATTAGCCGGGGATCGGGATTTTTCGAGGGGTGTTAATAACGTGCCGCGCGGTCTTGAGAAAGCGGCAGCGCTACTTGTTCGCGCTCGGCGTAACGACGACAATAAATAAATAATACGTGGGTTAGGACCGAGGAGCAGACATAGAGGAAGAAGAAGACGACGACGACGACGAAGAAGAAGAAGAATGGGGTGGTGACGTCGTCGTCATTGTCGCGTGTTTATAAAACGGCCGCAAACGTTTTCGAATGACTCGCGCGGCAGGTTTTTCGAGACGGCCGAGAGAAACGTGCGCGCGTTTAACGCGCGATAAACCGAATTTTCGGCGTGTAAGTATAAGTAGCGTTTTAACGGCCGGCGTATAGAATAATAATAAAAAAAACGACGACGATAAAGACGTAAAGACGCGTATAATAACAACAACAATAACGATAATAATAGTGTATTATCCGCGCGGCAGTCTTTACGGGTTAGGTTTTGGGGTGGAAGGGTGAGTGTAGTTTTTCGTGTACGTGTATAAACAGGTGTGAAACACCGAAAATCGTGTCAAGAAATTATCTCTCCTCGACATTCCACCGGCGGCGGCGGCGGCGGAGGCGGCGAACCGCACCGCACGGAAGATTATCGCGGGGATTTCGTATATTATTATATAAAACGCGGGGGTACCATTATTATTTTCGATGCGCGTCCCCGCGCGTTTTATTATTATCATCATTATTATTATTATTATTATTATTATTATTATTACTATTATTATTATGCGCGTTTTCGTGGCCCGGCAGTATTACTTTATAATAGTAAACCCGGACCGCCCGCCGGCCGGCCGGCAGATGATACCGACCATAAAATTCGATCAGTTCGCACCTACCAAACTCGTCGTACCACGCATAATAATAATAATAATAATAATACGGTCGCCGGGGCTGGTGGGATAATAATATTACGCGCTGCCGAGGATGCTGTCGGCGGTCGGATGGTATTCTATAATATACGATAATAATATTATACGACGGAGGTGTCGGGAACGGTCGGCGGACCATTATGTATATTATTCGTGCGTTTGCGTATCGAAACGGCCGCGGTATAAGCCGGGCGGCGGCCCGCTAAATTTCGCCCATGGGTTCGCGGCGAATTTTCCGGTCGGCCGGCCCCCCGGGACGGATGTTCTAATGAACCGAATGGGATGATACACAATGACGCGCGGCGACGGCGGCGGTGCGGGACGGCGACGTGACGCGCGATCCGGGACGGTGACGTGACGCGCGATACGTACGTATATTATTATTTTATTGCGTGGGCGGGCGGAGACAGTAATCGGTTACATTCGTGCGCGCATCACAGCGTTATTATACCGTAACTCGGTTATTTATTCCGTTGCGAATTCGTTTTACAAGAAAAAAAAAAGAACACAAATTATATTATTTCCCGTAGAATATATCGAAAACCGATAAGGAAACGCGTGTGATACGAAAATAATTATTTCCAACGTTGACTTTAGGTATAGGTCAATACTTAGTTATTCGTCTTGACGTTGTAAATAATTTCGTATAAATCAATGTATTCGATTGACTATCGAATATCTTGTATATAAAATTTAAACGTACAACGGGTTTGCGTGTAATGCGTTCTAAAACTATACAACAGATTTTGATAAGATTTCGCTCATGTATGTGATTTGGTCCGGCATAAAATATTCGATAGTTTTTATCTCGATAAGTGACCGTGAATTTTTTTTTTTTTTTTTATTGCAAATTTACGCCGTACAGCTAGTAAACTATAAATTGACATTAAGAGTATCGAAAATGCATTCATTCTTGTAACAAATCGTAAGAAAACGCCACGTTTTGTTTGGGGGAAATAAATAGTTCTAGTCCTAGTAAGCCCTAGGTTTGTTTAGTTTTATTTATCGTAAAACACTCGAGTGCGAGTGGTAAACGATTCGAATCCGGTTGAATTTCAACGTGGCGTAATATGCGGAAAACGATTATGTAAAATCATATTTGATAAACGGAAATCGAGACTGTTTGTTCAAGAAATAAAATACGCGACGGGAATATCGACAGAGTAACTCGTTTAGTATATCGACTATCCAGTTTAATACTGCAACAACACAAAATTGTACTTTTATCGGGAGAGCGATGAGAAAATTCAATAAAATTCAATAAATACAATTTTTGGTATACTCGTAAAAGTCTTTATTTTCTAATTTCCATTGTTCCATATAAATACGTGAATTGCAGTTTTCAATTGAAATAATGAAATAACAGCTCTCTACTAGCTCTCTCTCTGTTTACTCTTCGACTAAATTTTATTTCGTTCTTGAATTGAAAATACTATGAAAAACTGAAGAAAACCAAAATGTTAGTGTTTAACTAATTTTTCGATTTTTTTTGAGTTGTTGCAGTTTCGAAATGGATAGTCGATATTATTCCGATTGGTATATCGGATCGCGGAAACTGATCGAACCCGACAAAACCGGAGGTTTTAGACATTGCGCTCGCGTGAAAACTCTCTCCTCCTCCTCCTCCTCCTCCTCCTGTTCCTCTTTATTTCTCACTCTCGCTCTCTTTCGCGAGACGGGACCGCGAATTTAACCCCCCCCCCGGATGGGGTGGCGAACGACGACGTGTACGTACACGCGAGACGCACGGGGGCGGCCCGGGGCATTTGACGCGGTCGTCGCATGGTTCGCACGTATCTTATATAATATAATAAAATATAATATAGCGACGCCGGTATACGTATCGACAAAAATACGTATTATCGGTTGTGTGAAGATTAGTCTCCCGGAGATCCCCTGCCGGGTCATCTGACACCTCGACGATATTATATCGGCCGATTCGTCCCTCCGACAACTGTCAAACTGACGTTCGTATAACTATTTTTTTTTTTTTTTTCCCTCTCATTTCGCACCTTTTGTGTACGTTTGTATACGCGGGCCGTATATTTCCGTTGGCTAGCGCGGTTTCCGAGATCGCGCGGATTTATTTATTTTTTTTTTTTATTCCGTATTATCTCCCGTCCGTCATCGTTCCCTCTCGTCGCGTGTTTACTGTTATTTACACGACACCCGGTAAGCGCGCGCGCGCGAGAAACCAAAAAATAAAAAATAAAATAATAATAATAATAATAAATAAAAAGAAATAAAGGGGAGACCGAAGAAGAAGAAAATAATAATAAAAAAAAATATATATATATATTTCTATATAATAATAAAATAAAAAAAAAAATAAATAAATAAATAACGTGTTTTTATTTTCCGTATAACTCACCTCCCAGGCGAACCGCGAGTCCAACGGCTTCGGGCCCCATTTGCCCAGGAACGGTCCGTACTTGACGCCTTTGGGCAGCAGAGTCTTGGTCCAGACGCCGCCTGCCCCGGTATTGCGTACTTCCAAGTTGAACGGCATGGCGGCCGCGTTAGCGGGCAGTTCGAAAAAATTGAAACCGCTGTTCATGGCCGCGCCGATTATTCCGCCTACGCCGCCGCCGCCGCCGCCGCCGCCGCCGACTCCGATACCGTGACCGTTGTCTGCGGCCGCCAGTTCTTTTTTGTCGATATCGCCGTTGTTGTTGTTGCTGTGGGCGGCGCTGCTGCCGCTGCTCCGACTCCGGCTCCTGTCACCCACGCCACCGCCGCCGCCGCCGCCGACGCTACTGTCCGCGCTGGACGACAGCGAACGGTCGTCGTCGCTCCGTCCCGCGCCTCCGCCGTCTGTATCGCCGCCTCCGCCACCTCCATCATCGCTACTGCCTGTGAAACGGCAAACGTTTGCGTTTTTATTATTGCCGTTGTTATTTCATTTGATTGGTATTTCAATTATTTTAATTATTTTACTCTGTCTTCAAAGTTTCCCCGTTTTTACCAATATTAATTGTCTCGCAAACTCATAAGACCCGTATAGTCGTACAAGAATAAAGATACCCCAGATACTATTAAAGACGCTCTTGGCGTCAAAGTAATCGGTATACCGAGTGAAAGGCCTAATAGAAAAAGAATAAAAAAAAAGTATTGCCGTAATAATGGAGGACATCCAAAAACCACTGAGCAAAGACATTTTCGGGGTGTTTGCCTTGATGCCGAGAAAAACAAAGGCCATAAATGTAAACCAAAACGCTAGTCGAAAATGAGTTTTCAATTGTTCATAATAATACGTTTGATTTATAGATACTTAAACATGTAAACTTTATAGACACTAAAGTCTCGTGTATAAATACTGTAATTTTTTTTTTTTATAAATATTTTACCAAGATGATGAGGTAAAACATATGTTTTTTTTTATTTCTTGGTACAGGGTTATGGATTAGAAGTGACAATTTTAAAACGTTTTCGCGTAATAAACGTAATGTAAACGTAATATAATGGGATAGAGTGAATTAATCGATAGCGAATTCACCGTTTCGCAATCGGTAGTAATAAAATTCAAATTAAAAATTATACACTACGGAAAATCAGCGAAAAAAAGGCACCGGGCTTGACTATGAACTCGGTTGCAAAAAAAAAAAAAAAAGAAAAAAAAGGGTAATACTGTAATAATATAATTACAACTTAATTCGTATTGTACGCGGAACATTATTATAATTTAATATACAACGTGTTTGTGCGTACGTTTCAACGGACCAAAAAATAAGAAATAATTACTCCCGGACACGTTTTCCGGCACTGCGCGTCACAATATACGAGCCGTATTATACGTAAGTGTACACCTACCTATGAAAAATAACAATATTACACGCCCTAACGATTTTCACGGGTACAAAAATTATTGTTATCGAGTGTCTTAAACTTAATAAAATATAATACGCGTGTACGACCGATGCGGAGAGTAACAATTTCGAGACGGAAACTTCAGAGACGTCGCTAAAAGACTTAAAAGGCGGACACGCGGGTGCGCGCGAGAACTGTTCCCGGGGCGCGGAAATTGTTCGACTTGATTGTTGTTATTTTCGTTATTTTTTTCACAACTACGATTGTAAATTGTAATCTGAATATTGCCATAAGGAAAAATATAATTTGAGTTTTTTTTTATTCCCCCCCCCCCGGAAGCACAAGAAGCGCGGGAGGATTGACGGACACTCACGGAAATCTCTGCGATTCGCGCCGCGGGAAGAATTTAAAATAAATATATCGCTGGAAACAAGCCATCGAATATCCAAGGTCGTTGAAGGGAACTCCCTTATCTTTATTTGTCCGGCGCACATACGCAGAGCATAGCAATTTGTCCGCCGGCGCAACGAAGCGATAAGAGTTCTGTGTACGACGGGGTCGGTGGAATTTCGGTTTTTAGTTTCCACACATTCGATTTGAACATATTTTAAATTTATAGAAACGTATAAAAAAAAAATTTGTAAAAGTACCGCGGCCGATCACGTGTACACTTCACGCCGAGTTCAAATCTGTTTTCGGTATTCCGCCATCGCTTCACTACGTCGTCCGGCAGACGAAAATCGTCTCAACCAGTGGAGGATATCGAGGGGCGAGATTTGTGGGGATCGTATTAGGATTTCCGTCCCCGATATAATATCGTATAACCTACAACTTAATACTTAAGAAATTGTATACGCGGGAAGTACATTAAAAATTGCGATTATTAAGTCACGATCGTCTTGGGACGCAATTGGTAAAAATCAATTATTATTCACGATTGCAATGACCCACGGCGCGATTTGTAAATAACTTCGTAAATATTTAAATCGACAGATGTCTGTCGTTGTAATTACGTTGGTATATTTCGGTATTTTTCAAAAAAATAGTTAATTATGCATAGAAACTGTTGAAATAGGAGAGGATTTTGAGCGTGGTCAGAAATGTTCGACAGAAGAGGTAGAGGTATTGTCTTTGGACAATTTTCGCATGTTTTTCGTACATATTTGAGCGATAAATTTTCAAAAAAATAATAATAATAATAATTGGAACTGTCGAACCCGTGTGAATTTGAAATTCACCCCGACCTCTTCCCCTCAGAACTGGGATTTGTCCCCGACGTTGGTTTCGGCCAGTCCGTCGACACACGATCCTGTAGTAGTCCTGGTTCCCACTCACATTCGTTCGCTTAATCTACTTCTATTTTTTAATGCTCTTACGTATTCCGTTACACGTAAGTTATATTCATCATCGTTTATTAGTATTTAGACATTAATATATACTGACAAACATTATTTTTCAAACTTGTGACACCTGATTAATATTATTGATTTACAAGCTCCTCCCCCCCACCCCATTGAAAAATCCTGGGTACTGCGCTGCGCGGTTCCCTACCTTACACGTGCGCGAACCACTGGGCTGACGGAGTCTCAATTGAACAAATTACACATACGTTAAATAAGTATTATTTTATTTACTAAACCTCTGATGAACCGTCAAACTCCGGTGACTCGTCGTCGTTATACGGTCTCGAGTCCGTACACTACCCGAGTCCGGTTCAGTACGAGTACTGCGGTCCCGGTCCTCGTACCGCAAATGGCAAACATAATATAATATTCCCTAATCTCGGGATTTTATCGTAAACCTCCCCTGCCCCCATCCCCGATCATGTAAACCGTGACAAATATTTGTACAAAATCGTCTCCGCGCGCCGATTTATCGCCTAAAATATTTATAACGCCGCCGCGAGTGCTCTTAACTCGTCGACGACATAAGTAGCAGCCGGGTATAATATAATAATACCCCGTTTATTACTCTGCCGCGGCGGCGAGGTCAGAGTGAGGGATTTTTTTTTGTTTATATTTTATTATTATTATTATTTTTTTTTTCTCTTTCTCCCGCTCCTCGGTTTCCTCGGTCGGTTGCGGCCCTCGTCGATCCCCTCGGAAACACCGTGTTTGGACACCAGCGGAGATTAAAGGCGCGCGCGCGCGCTCGCGCAAACATCGGGCCCCGGCCGGCTGCGGAGCAACAAATACGTCCGCGTGCGGAGTTTTCTACGTTCTTATCACGGCCGAGCACAGCCACTCGTATATTATAAAAATAAATAGATAATATTATTATAGACCGTGTCGGGGTGTGGGGTGGAAAAAAAAAAAAAAAAAACCCCGTAAGGTTAAAACGCCCGGGGCGGCGCTTTTCGGCCGCAAATAGCCGCGGGCCGAACCTATTAATACTATTGATTAGGCGGCGCGCCCAGCCCCCGGAATCCGTAACGATAATTGCGAGTACGGCGAGAAAACCACTACACACACACACATAGAACAATAATAGTTCAATAATTCTATTATTTTGTTCTGTAATTAGTTTTGCAATTTAATTACAGGTGATATTTTTAGCTGGCCGACATTCACGCGGTGTATTCGCGGCCAACGGAATATTCGTCGCCGTACACAATTACACATTTTCTAATCATACGCCAGTATTATTATATATATATATATAAACATTTAATTATAGCCCAAAATAATTATTATCGAACACAATCGTATTTCGGGTAATTATAATTATATAATAATAATAATGCCGGTTTAAAACGTATTATACTATAATGTACACTACAAAAGAGAGGTGTGATAATAATAATAATTGGAAATAATAATCATTACACAGCCGCGAACCCTTAAAAAACGACGGGGGCGAGATTTCGGGCCGTGTATTTTTATTTTTTTAGCGAATTGAAATTAAAAAAAAAAAAAATCTGCTATTTATATTCTGTCACGGTGATTCTGGGACAGGTTGGCGTACGCTCTCGGCCCCGGAAAATCACTAATACCGGCCGGCTCTATTAACACGCTGTAAAACCGTGATTTTTATATGATTATAAAAAAATCAACGAAAAATAAATAAATAAATGATAGATTCCGCGTTATTCTTCTCTTTTTTTTTTTTTTTTTTTTTTTTTTTTTTACCATTACATACAACTTACATGATGAACCTCGTGTAACATTTTCAAGCATTCCTACCGGGCCAAAACAAATCTTATCCATCGCATAATACCGAATCAACAGTTCAAAAACGCCAGAATTTTGTTCACTCCTATAGAAAGGATTTACTATTGTTTTTTAACCGAATTAGAAAAATAATGAAAAAAAGCAACCGTTGTTGCAGCGTCCGTCCGGGACGCGGAAAACTTGTTTAAAAAAAAAAATCACCCCGGGACCGTTTGGAAACACCTAAAAATTGTATTAAATCGTTCGGGCGAGAATTTTCCGTTAAATAATGCGAGCGGACAGCGCGAATTTCCCGAACATTTCTATCCGCCGGAATGTAATTAATCCGGAATAAATCGTTGGGTATTATTTAATTATGCCTAGTGAAAACGTCGTATTTTTAATTTTTTTTTTCAACCGGACGGAAAGTGGACGCGCTGCCGTATATCCGCTAGAAACGGAAATAAAAAATAAAAAAAATGGCCGGGGACGCGCGAGTAAACGATGAAATAAAATCGATTGTTATAATTTCTTGTGCGAGTCTCGGTTTGCGAACGCACTGCCACCACTGCCACTGCAGCAGCAGCAACAGCAGCAGTGACGCACTCGATGACTAAATTGGAAATAATTGTAACAATATGTGGTGGTGTACTTATCGAAATATAATATTTTATTGTTTGTGTTCGTTATTACCGCGCGGTATTGCATTTTATTATATCGGAAATAAATCGCAATAATATTTATGCGGCGCGCAACAAACTGCAATAACGCGGACTCAAAGATGCTGAACACGCTAACCGCCGCGCGATATTTTACTATAATAATATAATATCGCATTGTGTCCCGATACGACACACGATGACTAATAATGTTACAAACGGTATTATTATAATTTTTTTTCATATTTTATGTCGATATTATCGCCCGTACCGACGCGGTTAGGTTAGGCCGTTAATAGAAAGAAAGAAAGAAAATAAATAACGGAAAAAAAAAAAAATAATAAATAAATAAATAACCTCGAGCTCGTTAATAAAACGGCTCGTTTTCGCCGAGGCGCCGCCGTACACCTCTGTAATAATAATAATAATAATAAAAAAAAATAACATATATATATATATTAAAAATATTATTATACCGAGTGTGTGTGTCGTGTGGCGGTTCAATGGGAATAACTCGCGCGGGTAACGGTGATGAATGGAAATATACTCGGAGAGGGGGAAAAAAATAGAGAGAGAGAGAGAAAAAAAGAAGAAAATAACCCGCGCACAGATATAAAAAAAAAAAAAAAAAAAAATTACCGGACGGTTAGGCCAACGTACCCGCCCGCGTGTATGTAATCAATCGATCGAACGGTAATAATATCGTTTGAATCGCTCCGGCGATAATAATATTATTGCGGTTATCGGGATATTTATTATTACCACCCGGTTTTCCGCGGCGATCACCGGTAAAGTATTCCCCGTCGTTTACAATCGTGTAAAAAGGCGCAATTTTATCAACGACGATTGTATATATAGGCAGTAGTAGCAGTAGCAGTAGTAGTAGAACAGCAGAATAAAAAAAAAAAATGTTTTTAAAAAAAAAAACGAAACGCCCGAGTAATCGATCGCGTAACGAATATAATAATAATTAGCGTCGTGAGTTCCACGCATTTGCGTGTTTATTTCGCTACACGGGAACACATGCTAAATAAAGTGAAAATACGTTTCATAACAAAGTTTAATTGCGCATGTTTTTTTTTTTTTTTTTTTGCATATTTTGCGCGTAATGTAGATTTTTTTTTTGGAGTTATTATGACCGCGTGTTTCGTATAAATCGACGAAATCATTACTTCTTATTTAATTTGCCGACATTTTTTTTCTCCATAATCTTAGTAATTCGTTTGCGGTATACTTTTATTCTAGTAGGACTTGTCGGTTTTATCAATTTGCCAAAAAAAATCAAGATTGGAGAAGCTTTGACGACAAGCAAAATAAATATAATTAAAATCAAATATAACTTTTTAAAAACGAATTTTTCAATAACCCGAACTTTTTTTTATTTTTAATAAAAATGATTGTATTTTTTTTTTTTTTTTTTTTTGCGCATTATTAAAGTGCTTATATTCAGAATTTTAAGGCACGAGTGCGTGCTTATTTGTGCGGTTATTTTTTTTAGTCTTTTAGAACTTACGAACTCCGATAATCATGTTACCAATTGCGACGCCGGGGGATTTTCTAAACGTGCGTGAAGCGATAAAAAAAAAATACGTTTTTTTACGTAGTTAATATGAATAATTATATTGCGGATTTGTTTCCATTCTCTCGATTCCGTAACGTCCGTAGTTTTACAATAATTGTATACGCATAGACGCGCGCACGCGAAAAAATTGTTCCAACAAAATGTTGTCGGACCGAAATACGCGGTTTTTTTTTTTCTCATTCTTTATCTATCGTACGATTTTTCATTATAAACAATATTATACTCGGAACGCTTCGGTGAAACAATATTATTCGCAATATATTATTATTGTAACGCGCGTACAAAGACGAGTGGACAATTTTTTTTTTTTTTTTCTTGCCTTCGATATATCGCGCTATTGTTTATAATAGATGAACGGACGGATTATTGTTTTTTTTTTTACAATGGGACACCGTCATAAAAAAAAAAAAAAAAAAAAAAAAAACGATTAACGTACAAATATCGTGTAGCGTAACAATACCTGTAAACCGTCAAAACGACGACGACTACGACGACGAGACTCTCGCGAACTCAATAATATATTTCAAATTAAATGTACACAGGACGATTAATATGATCAGTTATCGTCAGGGATCGGATTTTAAAGCTTGTGCTTCTTCTTTTTTTTTTTTTTTCTTCTATATGAGATAGAAATGTAATTTGCCTACGTAAATTCGTCGCTTCGTGTGCCATTCTGTATCTAAACAAAATCAATTTTATTTTTGCATTTTTGCAATTATTCCGACCGTGGAATTTTATTAGGTTCATCGTGCCAATAATAATAATAAAACAATTTTAATTAAATCAACGAGAATTGAAAAAAAATTATAAATCGTTAACAGCACATACTGCGAGGTGTTACATCGAATATTAATTTTCATGGGTTTGATCTAAACGGAACAGCATGTATGAAATATGCACACCCCAATCACTTCCGTGGATGTAGACCGTTCGTTTTCTGCGTATAATAATATTTTGCCTGGGAATAGATTATGTTAAACATATGGTCGTTAATTGTTTTTTTTTTTTTAATTTAAAATAATTTTTTAATTTTTTTATGTAATTTTATAATTTAAGTTATTATTTAGTCATGATTTTTATTTTTTTTTTGTTGCTTTTTTTAAGTAATTGAAAGTTTGTAATTTGTGCTTCATAATCCGAGCCCCAGTTATTATCACTAACCCCCTTCGATTATCAATATATACGAATTTCAGACTTTGAGTTGATATTTATTTTTTTTTTTTCGTCAAACGACGTTTGTTATTGCAATTTTACCATGCTCATTATTATATTAACCGATTACAATATTTTAATAACATTACTTTCGTTATTAAATATAATATAATATCATCGTAGTTTATCGTAACTATTGTATTTTTTTTTTTTTTTTTTTTGTTAAGTAAACGCCGTTACAAAAAAAAAACGATATTTTTCTCTTAGTTTGCTAGAAGTTTATAACGGATTAGAATTTAAGCCGGATCGGTGGCGGGTCCAATGTTAGGGAAAGGCGGTTCGGCTATTTTCTAGAGGCACATTTTTAATGCTAAAAACGAGGTTGGTTAATTTTTTAAAATAGTTATTTGTAGTAGTTATTAGCGAAAAGGTTGAATAATTTTTCTATTTTTATAATACTAATAATAACGTTCAAACAAATAGATCCGAATTCCGAGGTTTGTCTAGATGAATCTATAGATACAAACAAAGATAACAAATATTTAAATTATCTCGGACAAGATGAGTTTTTTTTATTATTGTATATTATTGATGACCATGTAGCAAGCCGGGGGGGGGGCCGGGGTGATAAAAAATTTAAATGATTTTTAACTACCCGTAAATGTAATATTTATACGGTTATTGAATATTTTCTAATATAATGAGTAATAAAGTAGTTTTCAGATTGCGAGCGAAACAAGGAACGTACTTTTTAAGTATATTTTGTCTAGGTTATTGTTACTGAAAATATAATTATTTTTTTATCTCAGATATTCCATGAATAGATTGGATAAAGGATAAGGATACATTTTCGAATATATTACAAATAAGATCGTTGAAATATTCTAACGATATACGTGCGTAGGTATAAAGTATATAACGATTAAAAATATAAAAAAAAATAAAAAAATTTATATACATATTCGATAATCGCCGGGACAATAAAACAATCGTCCTGTATAATACGTGTACTATATATTTTTTTATAAAAGTTCGAATAGAGGGGTGTTGTCGGGGCCGGAAACGCGTTTTCACGTATTTTTTTTTTTTTTTTTTTTTTTATTCTCGTGTAATGGAATTTTGACGTATTTATTTATATTTTTTTTTGTTTTCTCTGTCGGGACTCCGCGTTTGAACTTTACGCCTCACCCCCGCGGACGACGCGATAAAATAACGCTATAATATTCTATAAAAGCGTTAATTTTCATATATATATATATTTAATTTTTTTTTTTTCCACACAGTTTTCACTCTGGCCCCGCGCGGGTATACCGTTATATTATATCGCTGCGCCGGCGAAACGTTGCGATTTTCAATATTTTGACGGATTTTTACACGATGATTTTATACGTCCGTTACGCACGAGGGGACCGTATATACGTATATTATTAGTTTGCGGTATAGGCACCTAAACAGTGTTATAGTGTGGCGTACGTGAAATTGTCTCGTGTAAAAACCTGTTCGGTCTATAATAGAACCGCCGGGATCGTGTACGGTACACATAATATTATATATTATTATACGTGTACGAGGGGCGACCGATATTGGGACATAAAAAAAAAAAAAAAAAAAAAAAACAAATAAATACGTATTGAGGTTTCGGTGTATATTGGTCGTGCGATGTGCCCACTCCCTCCTAGTAAACGGAATTGACGATAACGGGAAACGAGGAAAACGCCGAAAAATAATAGCGAAAATCTCGTCAAACAGTATTTCTGTATATTCCTGTGTAAAACCCACCTATATTATCGGCGTTCGTTTGCTCGTTCGTCTATCGCCGCGTGTCGTACTATGGACAATACAATTATAGATAATAATAATTAGATATCCGAAGACGTTGTGTTTGTATGGTTCTTTTTTTTTTTTTTTTTTGTGCCCATTTGCCACAGATGTATTGTTAAACTGGAAATCCGTTTCACAAACACTACGAGTTCACTATTTAAACGTTCATTTAGTGCGTGTTTATTGATTTTGTAATTTTACGATTTTTTTTTATTAGAGCATATTTGATGATCCGCGGTAATACAATTTCAAAAAAAAAAAAATAAAAAATAACTAGGCATATTATGTATTACACCTTTTCAGATATATATATAACTTAACGGAAACAGTTTAAAACGCATTTAATTTTATTATCTAATTTCGGGATTAAAAAAAAAAAAAAAAAATTATTTTACTATTAAGACGGATAAACATCAAATCCGCCAGACGTTGTGTATAAACAAATTGAATAAGTGCATATTTATTAAATCATATTTGTATTTGTATTTTTTTTTTTCAAGCGCACAAAATGCGTGCATATTTAGTATTTTTTAAGAGCATCAAGTTCCGAGCCCTAGTAATAATATTGTAATATTTTAAACGAAACGGGATATTTGTATAAATATAATAATTAATATTCGGTCGTGTATTTCATAGCGATTTTCTAACGGATTAATGTATAATATTATATAATAATATATATCTCGTATGAGTACATTTATCTTAAAATAATTTTTTTTAAATAATATAAACGTGCGGCAGGCGCCTTATAGCTAATTGTATAATTGTATTTATGCGGGACCGTTATTCATATGTTACAATTAAAATATATATATATATATTTTACGACAAATTATTTATTTGGTTCTTTATTTATTTATTTCTTTTCTTTTAATGTTCTCCGAAATATCGTTAAAAAAAACCACTCGTCTTTCGTTTCACACACAAAGACGACTTGTAAAATGTATTGAAAATTCGACTGGTTTTTTTTTTTTTTTTTTGTGACAAATAATAGTATCGCCGTCAATATAACTGTATACGTTTATTCTATTGTAGAATTATCTTTTAAGTTAAATGTGCTCATCGTCATTTTCGAGGGAAACATCATTCGCCGAAGGAATTGAAAACATTTTTATGGCCGAATAAATGCCGAACGAACTGGGTAAAATCGGATATATAAACCGAAAATCGCATTCAATATTAACGATATTACACGGATATGTACTTAGCCGACAGAGTGTTAGTGTTTTTATTTAATATTTTATTATTATAGACAGTCGTATCTGTTAATCTCGATCAGTGTTCTGAAATTATCAAATACGTGTATAATAATATTTGGTGTATTGTACACCGTGTATAATTATTAGGTGATATTCGTTCGGTTTGTGGTTACCCGACCGTTTTGATTTCCGCGTATTTTATTCGCATTATTGTTAACATAACGTTAACATTACGGAAAAAAAAAAATCAACTATTTCCAAGTGTAAAAATACGAGTATATCGAGTTTTATAAACGCGGCATTCCCGGCTTTAAACCGGAGTAAGAAAACACTATATTTTTAAGCGTTTATTCGTGTCCCCGAGATGGGAAACAAAGATACGTTTTCTACAAAGATAAATGTCGTCAAACAATACACGCGTCATTATATATAAAATTATAAAACTTCACGTTATCGTGTTGTGATGACGAAATAATAATATTGAAAAATTACGACAATACGGTTTTACTAACGTCCCCCGATTTTCGCGTATAATATTTCGCTTTGGTTAAGTCGGGCGGTCGGCGGTATTTCGTTCCGCTCCGCCGTTACCGCTGTCCGGTTTTAATGAATGAATGTAAGAAAAAAAAAAAAGGAAAAAAAAAACCATTAGAATGCAAATAATTCCGGACTATTCGTTGGATTTGCCGTTTGTAATTTTGAATTTTTATCGAAAACGTGAATTTCGGGAAAAATTAAAAAAACGTCACTATAATAACGTACCGCGTTTTCGCACCGTATGTATTTTTTTTTAAATTAGAGCCAATTGTCTTAATATCATACTGGGTGTACGAACATTATCCGTGGTTATTCGACAATTAAATTTTTAAGCCGGAGACGAGCATTATTTTTTTATTTTTTATTTTTTGTGGTCAATTGTGACTATTCACATGCTTCACTACACATAATCGCGTCTCGCTTAAAACAAAAATTAAAATATCCCGAGAGAAAAAAACGATAAGAATGATGATAATATAATTATTCATATACCGCCATTGAGTTCGATAATAATAAACCAATTCGAAACTAATGCCACAAAATCGGTCTTGCTGAATGCGAATTTGCAACATAAGTCTGTTCAAAAAGTACCAGGGTTTTATATTAAATAACTACAAGACCGAAGTTACATATTATTTAAAGATATCTCTTCCAGACGATATGCAGTGTTCCCGGCAATCTTGCCATTTTACAAAAGTCCTTTGGAACTGTTCCAAAGTTAAAGCTACGAGTTCTGTTGCCGCGTTCGCTTTAATTTCCTCTACATCTTGAAATCACTGTCCTTTAAGCGCAGATTTTAATCTTGGGAATAGAAAAGAATCACATGGCGCCTGACCAGGAGAAAAGGGAGAGTCCGCGGGACCTTAGTAATTTTTCTATCAGCCAAAAATGCATGAAGCGATAGCACTAAATGTGCCGGTGGTGCATTGTCGTGATGAACAATCGCGGAACGAATTTAACAGAGCGGCCCTTCTCATCTGTACATTTTCCTGTAAAATTGCACGACAAGACTCAATTGAGATTCGCTTTGTTAACACACGAACGGTTAATCGGAGGCGATTTCGCATGTTTTTTCGCAAATTGTCGCCAAACCATCGTTTTTGGATCATGTCGACGGTCTTCCAGAACGCGGATCGTCTTCAGTTGACCTCCGACTATCCTTGAAACGTTTAAAACACTCGAAAGTGAATCATCCCCGAAAGCGATTTTAGTCATTTCCGTACGTTTCCGTTGCATCATTTTTACCAAGTTTCAAGCAAAACTTGATGCACAAACGTTATTCGATTAATTTCGGACATGTCGAAAACGGCGAACCGAAAAAAACTGACTGGATTTAACCACGTGTAACATTAAACTGAGATAAGATAGCTACTACGGGTTTTGTTTAAAATATCCACTTATTCGCGGGGAATACATCTATTTACAATTTGAAACGTTATCGTGTTTAGATTAACCGTAATAACATTTGTCCAGGTTGTTTTTGAACAGACCTCGTATTTACAGAACCGTATCGAAAAAATAGTAATCGACTATAAACGGGGAAAAAACGAAATAGCATACATTAGACATCATACACTATGCCCTGTACGTGTGTTTTTTTATGTTTTAATTGTATTTTTATTGAGATTTATAGGGCGGTGGAAATACGGTAGCCTAATATATTACGATATATTTTTTACACGAATTTAGGAACGTTATGTAATTAATTTACGAATGCTTTTCTGTTTGATTGTCTCGAAACGTTAAAAACGCTATACAGACTGATTACATCCGGAAAAAACGTTTAGATATAATACATATTTAAATATTATTATTGAAAACACCAGAGATGTTTGAAATACCCGTCGGTTTTTCTCGAAAATTTGATATACTTAAACGCGAAAACATATGAATCCCGTTCGTTTCAAAATGTATACCTAATGGGAATTTTATTGGTTTCGTTGTTTTATTACCGGGAGAACAATAACTGTGCCCCCCTCACTCGCCCGAAGGTTTTACTTTTTTTTTTTTTTTTTTAAATATGTGTTAATATTATACGTATGTATTTAATATTTGATTACGCTTCACGAGAGAATACCAAACACTGTACATAAAATATAATTATTTTAAAACGACGGCACATCGTTTCGAAATCAACAAGTTTTTATAGACAATCAAAACTACTTGTTGTTTGTACAATATTTAAATATTTTATTTTTACTTTAACATAATTGTCTTAAATTTAGATCGTTCTGTTTTATACATACATAGGTATACAGATAACAACAACAACAAAAAAAAAAAAAATGTTAATTCGATTTCTCTAAGCATTACGGGGTCGAATTGGGTGGGGACGGGATTAAGCCTCCCTTTTAAACTTAACACGCGTATATGTTTATCGTTCGTGTAAATATAATATGAGTAAAAAAAAAAAAAAAACAAAAAGAAACAAGGCAACGTAATTATTAATTAAAATAATTACGACATATTTGTTGGTGGTACGTTTTTTTTTTTTTTCTTTGCTCAAATATTTGTCCACCCCGATCGAAAACGACGCCCTATTTTACCCGTATTTACGTTTACGTTCGTATATCATTGTAATGCAGACACTCACCTCTGCTCATTTCGTCCTGGACGCGACGAGGTCACGACGAAGAAGCATACACGGGAGAGCCGAAACGGGGCCGGACGGTCCGTCACGGCCGGCACGGTGACTGGCGCGCGGATCGCTGTGCGGTGGCGTGACACGTACGAAAACGGAAAAAGCGTATCGACGGCGAGATAATATTTCGATAAATGAGAGAGAAAAAAAAAAGAAAATAAACGTATTATTATTATTGAAAACGGTCAATATTAATCGGCCAACCCCGAGTGTTGTGCAGGACAATAGGAAAAAAAAAAAGAAAAAAAACCACGCACCGCGACAGTGGTATGAAACGAATAAATAATTAATAGACGAACACTAGTGTGTTAGTACGCGTATACCGAAAATAATAATCGTTGTCGTTGTCGCGATGGGCGAGAGAAGAGGAGTTGCGTTCACCAGACCGCGAACCGGATCGTCGCGATCGGACTGTTGACTGCCGCGTCCGGGCACGGGGCACGAGATCGGCGACGCCGAAGCTGCAACGCGCCGGCGAAGGGTGGGGATCCGCGGCGGCGGCGGCGGCGACGGCGTACCGTTGCGCACGCACGCGCGGGGCCGACGCACGTAAACGCCCGGGCCAGTGTACGTGCCGCGGTAGACGGGCGGCGGCGCGGCGTCCGCGTACGTGCGCGCGTTCGTGTAGCGCGCGCGTTACTGGGCGTGGCCGGTGCCGGAGGACCGTGGGCGTGGCCGGCACCCTGCCAGCTGCAATCGGCGATTGCCCGCCACCGCCGCCGCCGCCGCCGCCGCCGTCGTCGTTTGTCCACGGCACTCATCCGCGGCGCTCATCGCCTTCGCCCGCGCCGCCCCGCGCCGCGCCGGACGGGCGCGAAGACGAACGCTAACGCACGCGCGCCGCCCGTTTACCTCGGTAACTAAACCGTCGGTTTACTCGTCAATTTTTTTTTTTTTTTCTTCTTCCCGTTTTCCCCATTATAATTTCAATATTCGCCAACGACTATAGTGCATCGGCTATACCGCGTTTTAGGTACACACCGTATATTATACGTGCCCACGCAATATTTGTATACCCTGTACACATTTTACAATATATAAAACGCATAATTTATTAATTTTTTCTTTTTGTTTTCTTTTACCCCGCGCTGCCCTCACGTTATACGCGCTCTCGTCGTTTATTGGAAATTGATTCCACCACGTACGAAAATAGTCCCGGGCGTTCCGATATATTATTTTTTTTTTTTTTTTTTTTTTTACCAAACTCCGTTATGTACATATATATATATATATATATATATATGACGAACGCGAGTATTACATAAGTACCACCCTATTGATTGGTATTAATGCAAATTCGAACAAGTGGTTTGAAACGCGATCGAAAGTCTCGGCGAAGCATATTATTAGGTATGCGAAACATATTATATTATATAATGATATGGAAGAAGTTGATAGATAAGTTCAATAATAACGATATGGATGCCCGTAATAAATCTTTTATATACTTAGTGGCGTTTATACGGGACGGGAGGGGGATTAAAGGAGTCTACTCCCTCCAGGTTCCGAGTTTAGACTGTGAATCTATAAATTTAAATAAAAAAAAAAAAAAAAAAAACTAAAATAATTGGCAAATTAATGTTAATGTAATAATTTTCGATATTTCTTAATGTCCGGTCTCGCGAATTAAAATTGTTTTGGCGTTTTAATGTGGGGAAAAAAAAAAAAAATTTGTTTTGATTTTGCGGAAAAATGCAAATTTTCTATGGATTGAATTGATTTATATGCATTGACGACTATCGTTGTGGTAATAATGATTCCAAACAATTATATCGATACCCTACAAATATTATATACTCGTATATATATGTATATGTTTTAATGTCTAATCAAATAAACAGGAAATATTATATATTGTTTATTGGTTTATATTTTATAATTAGGGCTCGGGTGTTGTTGAATTTGCATGTTATTTTTTTTTTTTTTTGTGGGCTATTCGATGTATTGCTACGTAAGTTAGAAATTCGTTTCACAACACTACGAGAAAAATACCTATTTTATAATATATATTTTCGCGTGTTTAGTGATTTTGTAATTTTAAGGGAATAATTCTTAATTTTACTAATTTTTTTTTTTTTTTTTTTTGTTTTATAGAGCATATTTGTTGATGATTCGTGATAATACAATTTCAAAATTCGTTAGTAGAAAAAAAAAAAATATATATATTTTTTCGAGAGTTTTCACTGTTTGTTAGACCTTTTCGGATATATAATTTAATGGAAACAGTTTAAAACACGATTTGTTTTATCGGAGGAACATTTGACTCGAGCCGTTTCCACAAACAATTCTATCGAAAACCGACAAATATGTATTATTACATATATAATTTAACGTTTAAACAAAGGAATATTGTATAAATATAATACTATATTTTGCATATTTATTGGTTTATATTTTATATAAAACATTTCATTATTATTATATTATCGCCTATTTTTTTTTTTATCTCCGGAGAGATTTATACCCCATCACCGTACGTACGTACGCCATTGACCCCGGTGTACTATTTAACCTATATACGTATAGCACACGTTTTTTTTATTTTTTTTTTTTTATTTTATCGACTATACATATATATTATTATATATATGTACATCGTATATACATAATCGATTCATATCATTAATCAGACCCTTCGTCATCCGAGGGTTTTTCGACAGTCACTTATACTTCGTTATTACAGGGGCTCATAACACCAATACAACATCAATGTATACTTATAGATGTATAAATATATCGGATCGGAAAAAAGTAGGGTGGTTCACGTCTCAATTATATATATATATATATATATTATAACGCTGCAGAGTGTTTGAGGATAATATTATACACAAAATTCCTTTAAAAATATGCACAAAGAATTAGATTATTATTATTGATAGCCTCGCGATATAGTTTAATAAACGGTATATCGTTTTATCGACGGGGGGAAATGATGTAAGTCGAGTTTATTATCCTGTTTACGTTATATTTACGACCCGAAAACCGAATAAAAACGAAAATTGTATTTTATCATTACACGATTACACGATAGTATTGATTATAATAGATTTATTTTAATTTGTATAAACCGCGACCGATAAACTAATATGAAATATTATTAATACCACCGCGGTGATCTCTACTGTTTGCAGATTTTTGACGGTCATATTGATATATACGTATTGTCTTTTTATACCGATATTTCATATTGGCAATCATTTTGGAAAACTCATCATAACAACCATTTGATCAGTGCCGGATCTAGGGAAGAAGGTGTAATTGCATCCCACCTTAATGCGGTTTATGAGAAATGAAAAAAAAGCCACGAATATTAATTATTATTTAACCCGTTGTCAGAGAAAACCCAACAGGAAAACGATTTGCAGGAATACGATTACGAATTACGAATGTGTCATAATCATATAATTTTGTGTACCGTTTTGTAGACGTTAGTCATGGTCATAGATAATGAATAATGAATAGGCAACTCCTGTACGTGTATCGTAAGGTCCTAGAGAGCAGAAATATTATCTCCGTCTCACAAAAATGCATTATACCACGACGGTTATTGATTATATAGGTTAATCGACATTACAATGAAAATATATTCAACACATTCGGTTAATTCCGGTTAGTACTTTGTCCTCAAAGCGTTCTGCGTTTTATATATTTACGTTTCAATAATATCGAATTCGTTATAATAATAAATATGTTAAATATAACCATGGAATTATAATAAAACCAAAGGAACGAATAAAATTAAGTCTATTATCCCGTATATACAAACTATAAACGTATACAGGGCGGTAAGAATGGATAATTGTCACCCCCTTGCCCTCCACCTCATGGGTATTTAAATCCGTCTGTCCAAACCATTTATACTATACTTTTTTCTTTTTTTTTTGAAATTAAAATTGTCTGCAGACGCCCGTAATGTACGGCCGTTATTGGCAATACGCTACTTGTGCCTACTTATAAATCGATATTATGCAGTTATATATTATATATGTAAGTATAATAGTACATGTCGGACGGTCGGTTTATATATATAAAACGAATAAATCGTCGTGGGCGCGAAAACTTTTCGATTTGGCATTGGCAGTGCCAATGTGTGTGGGGTGCACCCACCTAATGCTTTTTAACCGCATGAGAAACAATACAACACGTACTATAGAAGGGCTTTAATAAGTCGTTTGTCAAAATATTATTTCGAATAAGGCGTTCTTGTATATTCGTTACGCAATTTATCAAAATATATTCAAATGTGATCGTTGCGTCGATCGCGGATACATATTCTCAGATCAATCGAAATTAAGGCCCGGTCCAATACAATACGTTTATTATTTTTCCGATTTTCTAATACGGTCGGTTATTGATAATAATCGTCAATATTATTTTATTCCGAGAGTTTATTTATTCTATGAAATAAAAAATATAATATACATGTACGTTCAACCCGGTCATAATATTCTCGATTTCTGTAATATAGTGTAATAATATTATATAGTATCGTCATTTGATTTATTTTCTATACCTAATAATATTATGTCAATTCGTCGACCGACGAATATTACTGTAAAAAAAAAAAAAAAAAAAAATAAGTCCATCATTTGTGCCGCTAGCCTCTACTATAGGATACAATAAATCATAGAACCCCCGACATTCGATTTATCACCCCCAAATGTCTTTATATGATTTCAAATTGACAAAATTAAATATAATACACATATTATAATGTCCACGAGTATTTGCAGTAAATTTACATTTTTTTTCTCGCTGGTATATCATCGGTTGATATTTGTTCCTCTTCTTCTTATCGAATTCCGCCCGGATCATATACCGACAACAATCTATGTGTTTTGGAAAATATCGGCTGTAAAATCGGTTGCAGTATTGCATTCAAAAAATAAACCGAAAATTGCACTAAAGAAATAATCAACGGTTTCGTTAAAAACGCTATTGTATTTTGAAACGCTCGTTTGAAATCAGTGTTGAAACGTGTAAAACGTATAGTGTACAACACATAGTTATATACGTTTTATACCGTATAAAAATAAAATTCCTAACAAACAAAAATACATTTACAATTTAAACTAGCAATAAAATAAGGAAATATAAATTGTAAATAGACAAATGTGGTGCTTTTGTTATCTTATCGTGGACGTATTTATTGTAATCGTGATATTTATCCTAATATCTATGTCATTAAATTATACACGAAATATAAGAGTAATATATTATACAATTATATTTAATATTATAGTGTATTAGTTTGCGTCTTGTTGTCATCGCGCAAAATACACAAACGCGTACGAATATATTATCAACAAAATTTCAAAATATAATTTGTATGCAATTTCAATTGTAAAAAAAAATATTTTATTATTTATACTCGAAAGAACGATAAAAGAGAATTGCGAACAAATAGATTTTTTTTTTATAATTTACAACTAATATATTTTTACTTGATATCAAAATTGAAAACCTAACATATTATACGTTGTATACGTTATATTAGGATACGTGTAATATATAAAACCCGGTTTGAAACTCAACGGATTGACTGAAGAATTGTAATTGTTATAACATTTTTTTATACGGTTGTCACGTACTCACCATAATGGCAATGTTATCTTTTATTTAACATCAAACGATTATTATTGTTAATTTATAATCGGATTTTACGTTTGGCGGATGGTGGGCGAGTCTTATCGTATCCTCTATCTATAGAATAACGGGTAATTGTAATGACGTAACGCAAATGCAAATTAATGTAAATAGTACCGTATACGCGAAATACATATACCAACGATATCGCTATAAAATTGAAAATACGTCGTAAATTGCAACCGAAAAACGTAGTCGCTGTATAGAATTGTTCAATTCGAACTCGTACGGAATAAACGAATTCGAGCAGTGGAAGTAACGTGGCAGATTCAACAACATCCGAGCCCTGCGGGGGTGATAAGGTTGTAAATGTGTGGGCGCCCCTTCAGGAGGAGATGCGTTTCCGAAATTCCAAAGTTTTTATCTCACCCCATACCTGTGGCATAACTGAGGGCCCACGGGGTCTCCATATTAAAACGATATATTTTAGGGGCCCGTAATTTTTTATTTTCGCGGGGAGGACCAAATTGTTGTGTTACGCCACTACATCCCCATACACCGTATAAGGAATATTTTACCACAGATATGTCGAGTCTCTTAGGTCCAGCGGTTTGGTCTGGGCGTCGATCAGCGAGTGAGTGGAACGAGTGTATCGGCGGAGTGCATCTTCCTTCGTATGGTATATTTTATTTTTAACAATTTTTGTTTTTTTTTTAAATTTAAATTGAATATATCTATTCGCTCTCCGGACCGGGCGGAGATTTCCTTCTTTCACTCGTTGCATTTTCGCGCGAGTTTTACGTATGGACCGTACAATAATTGTTATTCTCACATCGCGTCCGTCCCCCTCGGCGGCGAAAAATTGTATACGACAATTCCGGCGTCCGGTCCGGCGAAAATCCGGTCGCAGGCCCCGTCCGCGCCCATATAAGTGGGCCGTTCGTTCCTTTCCCACGACGACGGACCGACGTAATAACATAATATTATACTCGTACGTATAAATATATAATTGCGGGGTGACCGCCGTCACTCGTTGCGTAGAATAAAATGTATTCGCGCCGGCTTTCTCTCTCTCTCTCCCTCACACTCGTTCGTATTATAATAATATAATAACGGGCACGCCGTCGTAATATAAATACACGCGTAAGCGGCACAACCGAATATATATATATATATATATATATATATAATATGTCCGCGGTCCTCGTGGACCGTCGTCGCCGGTATATTGTGCGCGGGGCTCGCGTACACGACCCGCGGTAGAACAACGAAAATCCGTTAGGGCCGGATGTCGGGGCTACCGGAAGTCATTGGCGCAGTAATAACACACGCGCAGGCACACAAATCTCGACCGGTCTCCCGCGCGACTCCTGGGCGGCGATGACATGAAGGCAATTGTTATCCGGGGACCGCCCGGCGCTTTCATACGTCAATCCGATTGCCGTCGCCGCCGCCGCCGCGGGTGCGTGTGCGCGTCTAAATTCGTATTCTGTAACGCTCTGTCCTACAATACCGCCGAATAATACCGCGCGTTTATCGCGCCCATAGACAATAATAATAATAATAATAATCGACTTTTTTTTTTTTTTTTTTTTACATTCTTTATTCGTGTTTATTTTACTACCGGTATATTATCGTCTCTCGCTCCGCCGCTCCTATTATTGTACGTATTTATACGTTAATATTGAATTCTGCATCGTAATCGAACCGACGCCGCGCGGACGATCCGCCAACGAGCATTTACACGCACGGGTTGTGCCAGAGCGGTTTGCGCGAAACGGCCCGAAAACTCTAGAAAATTATTTCAGGTCTGTTGTACAGAGACGGAACACGCTAGGCGCTCGGAGCAACTTACACGACGCCCTTACGGTATACAATTTCGACTCTTCCATATTTTCGACACGTATGCAACGAAAAACAAACATTTCGATAGATTATCTCGCGGATTTATAGTTTCGCAAACCGCGATCTCGATAAAACGCTATTTTTAAATTTACTCACTCCTACTAGGATTTTTACGTTTTTTTTTTTAAAAAAAATATATATATATATATATTTCCGATCTCTTATATCAACGGTAAACGGTTACGTAATATTATATCTGTGACGTTTTTTTATGTATAGTATTTGATATAATTGCTTTTGGATTTTTTTTTTATAATGTCGTAGTAATAGATATTTAACATTTTGCCCCCAACCAAAAATGTTTCGAGACGTCAGGACGCCGAGCGATCTTCGAGTCGATTCGGGCGAATGCGCGTTTAAAAGATAGTGTAATCTGCTTACACACACCTGCAGTTTAATTGCTCAGAAAAAAAAACCAGTCACCTAATCTCTTATCTGCCAAGAAGATAAATACAGAATATTAAATATATGCTATGTTTAGATAAATATATGCACGTGGTATTGTAAACTTCGGCAGAGGATATCAACAAGTTTATACAACCCCCTTTTCGTTAAACTATATGCCTTAGTCACGTAAATCTATGGGTAAAATTACACACGCGTATTATTTATGCATACAATAATTATATTATATTACAAATAACGACGAGCACGTGAGCAGGAATTATGTGGTTTTTTTAGGGGGGGGATTTTTAACAATATCAAAATACTCAATATAAATTTATTGGTTTGGACAGTGGCCCAAATATGCGACCTACAGGTTAATTCGTGGTTCAATATTAAATTTAAAAGTAAAAAAAAATATTTGCCAAATTAAGGTAGGTTTGTAAAAAATATTTCTTCTTTTCAGATACGTCAATAGTTAAATGGGGCCTTAGTGACTAAACTTCGTCTGCCAGAATATCGTCGAAAATCGTTTTTGGATTTTGGTTGCGAGATTTCCACTATTCATCCTGTCACCGATTTGGAAAAGCACCGTTTTTGTTTTTAATATTGTATCATGATTTCGATATTCTCCATAGGCCCTCTAGGAATTCTACAGATTCGTGAACGTATCCATAATTTCCAAATATCTAATAAACGTTCTCCATCGGTCACTAGTATATAAAATATGTATTGTTGTACCAATATTTGTATTTTATCAACAAATTCTATCGGTAGGCCACACATTGGACCTGGGCCAATTGGTTAAATTGATATTAACGACAAAAAAAAAAAAATAATAAATAAAATGTACGTCGTAGAAAAAATTACGGGCGAGAATGTAATCCGGGTCCCGCGGTTCACCCACACTAGCTACGCGCCCTCCTGACATCGTCGCCCCGACAATTAAAATAATCGCAGTGATGCCGCGCGTAAAAACGGAAAAATACAATAATAATTGTCAGACGAATTTAAAAAAAAAAAAAAATACAATTGACACGGTGTGGGGAATTAGTGTGAATTTGATTAGGATCCGGCAAACCGAAGATCCGCGGAAGCGGCGGCGGTGTTAGCGGCGGCGGTGACGGCGGCGGCGGCGGCGTCAGCGGCGGTGATAGCGCGTCGTCGACGACGGGCGTCGTGCGGTAAATCGCTAGCCGATCGATATTCGCGACCTTTTCGCCACGCCCTGAGTAGGTAAACCGGCAGCGGCGGCGCCCATCCCGTATATACACTTGCCGTGTACGTTACGCGCGTGCCAGCGGGTATCGCGTTTATTCAATTCTCGCATATTAAACTGTTTTCTAACCGTCTGGCGTTGGATTTTCGCACCGAAGTCGGCCAATAATCCGACCAGACTGTAATGAAATTACCCCCGGAATTCGAACGAGCCAAAATCATTACGGCGGCGAGCGTGACACGAACATTCGAGCAGAGGATTCATTACGATTTAGAATAGTTATTGCGTTTAAATGCAATAAAATTAAATACAATTTAACATTCAAATATACACATTTAATTGAACCTTTTTTTTATTTGTTTAAATTTTTAAAATGAGTATACAATATTATCGTTTAATATGTTCAGCTATCAAACCTAGTCTCAAGTATAGGTCTGCCCACGTTTTATTTTGCACTCTTTATGTTTCAATCGCCTTATGATTCGTTTCGTTTCTCTTACATAATGTGCAATTGTAACTATCTACCTTCGCCACAAGTTTATAGAATGTATAGATCATTTCAAATATATATATTTTGTTTTCTAATAAAAATCAAAAAAAAAGTTCGGTTCGAACCAAGGGTTCGCGTAACATCATTATCTGCATACAATAAAACTTCCCCTAAAGAACACTTTTATTTTTTTTTTTTTTGGTGACGTTCTCAATACTCGACAACGGGAAAATCTCGGGATGCGGACACCTATAAATATTAATTTTTAATTTAAAAATAATGACGCTCACACTAGATATACGTATTTACATACGCATATTAAAGTATTATAGACATTAACGGAGATCAGCGATAGAATTACGGTTATTACTTAATAATATTATAACGTTTAATAATTTATGTTCTCGTTTTACACGTTATAACCTCGATGAACTTCAAACGTTTACCTCCTCCGAACATATGGGTGACAAAATTTCGGCGACCGAGAGTTTTCGTCTGGTATTTAATGATTTCACCAGAGGCTGAAATATACATTTTTTCGTACTACACACTTAATCAGCGGCGGTTTTTAGGGGGAGCGATGGGGGAGATTGCCCCCATCTCCCACAGACACTATTTTTTTTTACACAGCACTTATGCACCTATGCACTGTCACTACAGGCTATTACACACTTTTTAATTTCGTATTACACATTTAGCGTTTCGTATCAAAGAATTGTGTGTCGTACTGCACACAATTCCAGTACCTGGGTTTCACCGTACACGTATATCTTCCCCCGCGACAATACTTGTATACGACACGTTACCGGGTATTTTTTTTTGTTTTTTTTTTTGTATTCCTCGCTCGCGCCATAAGCAAAACGAACGAACGAACGCGTATAATACGAAATAATTTAACGGACACGAGTCCTGTGGTATCTGCAAACAATCGTTAATCAAAGAGGCATTCATTCATATATATATATATATATTATGGCAGACAAGAGAGACATTGGCGACGGACGGACTTGAACCGATGGTGACATCGTATACGCATGTACATATGTGTATAATAATACGAATATACACGGGGTAACACGATACTTGACACGACGACGACGTACACTCCGCACTATACTATTATTATTACTGTTATGTGATGTCTCGCGGCAAAAGTCACCGATGGCCGTTGCGATGAGGTTAGATCACACGAAAAAAAAAATAAAAATAAAAATGAAAAAAAAAAAATAGAGAGGGTTATAATAATATTCACGCGACGCTGACAAAAAAAAAGAAAAAAGAAATAAGTGTATAAAGAGTGCAGTGTTTTTCTCACTCACTCACTCTCTCTCTTCTCGCATGAAGTCACGACGACCAAACTCCACGACCCCCCCGGATGGGCGGAGGGGTTACCATTATATTATTAAAAAATATATATACATATATATATATATATATATATATATATATATATATATATATATATATATATATATATACGCGAGAGTGAAGTATTCAACGTCAACACAGATAAGTACCGGCCGACCCGCGGTTTATTGTGCTTGTGAAACAGATCGGAAGCGCTCGTACGTGTATGTTTTTTACGCGCTATATGAGTATATTATATATATATATTTATGTCATTGTGCCGCTGCAAAACACAGCGGAGATCTCTCCAATAACAATAATAATTACTATTGAATTACGTATATAGGTACAAGCTGCAAAATAATAATAATAAAATATATATATATATATATTAAAAAACCGCCGCCGCCGCCTGGCAATAATGATAATAATGGACCTATATATATATATATATATATATATATATACGTATTATTATATACGGCTACCCCACCCGCCGAGTCATACGTACTATTATTATTACTGTTATAGGCGATAACGGATTTTTAATACGAATCGTGCGGTCCACTGATCTCGCCAAACGTCGTTTATTACTATAAATATTCCGTGGAGTCGTACGCAATGATATATAAGAGGGGGGTTCTAGGGTTCTGCCTCCCCGAAATTTCTTACTCTTCTTAACATTTTTTTTTTTTTTTTTAAATTGTATTATTCTTTATTGACTAGCTGGTTTAACGCGGCTTCGCCGGGACTGCCTGGTGATCCGAAAAAGTATCCGGGGGTGATTCCGACGATGGTACTGATCTTGAGCCCAGACCCACCCGAGTATTTATGTTAAATTTCAAGTAAACCGGTCATGTAGTTTACAGGATCGTACACGCCGAATAACGCGTCATTAAATTTGATTCATATAGATAGACAGATAAATAGATTTACCACAACAAATCTCGATGATACGTCACGGATTGAGATAATGTATTGTGATAGTCAATAATTATATTTCTTTATCTCTTAAAAACCTAAGACTAAATTCAAACTCTATTAAAAAAAATGTAAAAAAAAAAAAAAAAAATATACATTTTTGAAGTATACAATCTAAATTTGTTGTTAACCGAATCGTTTGAATAACTTTTACGGGAAAATAGACATTTTTAACGAAGATTTAAAAAAAAAAAAAACAATAGTAGAAATTTAGTAAAATGTTCGTCTTTAGACAATTGTATTGAGCGTTCTTCACGGTTTTCGGGGGAGGAAAATTATACGGACACGTCATCGTTATTAAACTCGGTTCGCGGTGTGCATCCAACGTTTTCGGTGGAATCTCGCCGGTGTGTAAAATTCGTTACAAGACGACCGCGGGGAAAAGAGAGTTTTCCGGCGACTTCGAAGGACACGTGCCGCCGTTGTACGGGAAAAGTTTTTCGCATTTTTCTCCCGCGATGTTTGCGTTGTATATAATATGTGAAACGTCGGTGGCGGTGCGCTGCTGCGCCACAAGGGACACCTTTTTTTTTTTTTTTTTTTTCAATTCGCTCGGAATTGACTTTTACGATTGAAAAATCTCCCGGTATACTTTTGTACTCGGCTCTCGTATATATAATACGTATACGCGCGCCGACCGATAAGGTCAGCCGTGGCTTTTGTAAAAAAAAAAAAAAAAAAAAATAAAAAGAAGCATATACGGGCAATAAATGACCCCTCGTCTCGGGCACGCACGGTGAAGTTGCATCGCGTATTTTTTTATTTATTTTTTTTTTTAACAGATCTATATACACACACACACATATATATATATAGTCGGATTTATAAAGGATCTAATCTCGAAACTACATATATATATATATATATATATAAATATAATAAGGGACGACGATGATTTTAAAGTCCGGCGTGAACCCACCGTATATATAAATGTAGTGATTCACTGTTTGCTTTTTTTTTTTTTTATTCCGACGCAGCAGTTCGCGTCCCCCTTTTTTTTTATTTCCCGTTTTCAATTGGGTCACTGCGGCGCACAACAATATCGGTCCGACTGCAGAAAGATTTTTAAATTACACGTATACAGATCTAGTCTCTCTCCAGCTCTTTATATACAAACGGCCAAACGTTACATTATACGAAACAGTATAACGGCCTCGACATTATCCGTCGTTTATGTTAACACAAGTCCCCTCTCTTGCGCGCAAGTCCCTATTTCTTTAGAGTTTTTATCGTAACGTCGTAATCGGCCTATGACAAAAATCGCCGACAATTTATCCGGATAAAACGAATGGTGGACATTTTACATTTTTATAATAGCCGTCAACACTAATATATTATGTTTATTCGTATAGATTTGGTATACAATTTATCGACGAAACTGAATATTATCGAATTGAATATATATTTTAGCTTCATTATTCGTTTGATATGAATTGTAATCAGGATTAATATTAATATTCTGTAAAAATGTCTCTACGATTATTTGTAACCGAATTACCACAACAACAAAACGAACAAAATCCCGTAAATTGTCCGATATTTACTACGTGTTCCCCAGGGTTTTTCCGATTATTAAGAAAAATACAACCTAAATCAAAAAAACAACCTCCTCAACGCACCAATTAGATCCAAAATTCCAAGATTTCTGGTAAAAAAGTATTTTACAGACAGACCAAAAAAATACACAGATAGTAAAACATAAAATAATTCTTTAAAATAATCTTTTAAGGACTCCACTCTTCTCTATTCTCCGTCAATCTTTTACATTCTTCGGTGTCATCTGTCCGGTTTTCCGTTGTCTTAGCTGTTAGGTGCACTTCTTTCCGTCGATTCATTCTTCTAAAATTGTCAATAAGAAATTTCCACTTGACATTCTCATCGGATGTCCCGCATAGGCTTCTCAATACCTCTGCAGCGTTTCTTATAGTTTCTGTCCAGTTGATTCTCGATATCATTCTGTAACACCAACGGTTTTCAAACGCTGTTATTCTTTTACGCGTACACGTGTTTGTCCGTTGTCCACGACTCGACGGGGCGTAAGCCGCGGGGCGGATACGATGTAGGATTTAGAATTTGCAATTATTTTTTTTGTTGTCGTTATTTTTCAAATCGTAGCTATAGATAAAAAAAAAAAAAAAAACGGGATTTCGCTTTCGTACAATAAAATTCTTTACACGCGTATGTAGAACGGCTGCTGGCTGCGGGGCGGCGGACGGCCGACACCCGGCCTCGAAAATTTTCTTTTTCTCTATTATACGCACGGCGCGATAACTGGGTCAACAACTTCGGGCCGGGCAAAAAGCGGATTGCCGGGGCTCGTCCGAAATACGATCTTCGGCGGTCCGCCCACCGCGCCGGTACCGTAACGGCGGCGGCGGCGGCGGCGGCCCCGGGGCGCGTGTTCGGCGGCACGCGCTTCTCGCGACGAGGGGGTTTTGTTGTGGCCGTCGCCGCGGATATTCGGATATATGCCGCGATTATGCGCCAGCCGTATTATAACACGCGTTTATACGGTAATCAGATAGACGGAAGAGCCGAACAATGACGCCGGCGGTTGTGCAACGGTACACCGTACGTACACACACGACGACTTCCGATGACCGTTATACGAGTACTCGCGCGCGCGCCGGCGTAATAAACAATGGGTAAACAATGGTTAAAACATATTTTCGAAGACCCCGTACCTACACGAATATATATATATATATATATATATATATATATATGTATACTCGGGAGAAAACGAGAGTATACGATATTATTATTATTATTATTATTGTACGCGAAGACTAGTTTTCACATCCCATTTCCGGAGCGCGCGCACCGTAGGTATTATTATTATTAGTGCGAGAAGAACAAGACGGCGCGGCGGCGGTGGCAGCAGCTGTCGGGTGAAATAAAAAAAAAAAAAAAAATGTATATAAGAACAATATATATATATATATACATAGAGTACCTATAATAATAATAAACATCGTCTTACAATATATATATATATATATACAAATAAATAAAAATAAAAACTCCTCCGAAAGAAAACGCCCACCGCCGCCGACGGTACGCGAAAACCGTGGGGCACGCGTCGCGAGAAACGTCGTTCGTTTTATACCGCGCGGTTCTATTATTAATGTCTTGTACACACCTTAACGATGTGTAACCAAACGGCCGACCTCCACCCCGATATAATATACTTGTTCCTTCCCCTCTACCACCACCACCACCACCACCACCACCCCCCGAAACGCGTTATTTTTTTACGAGGATTTAAAAAAAAAAAAAATCATTATGCAAATTGTTCGCCAGCTGCAGTGACGGTTTGGCGAGGACGCTCCTACACGCGTCCGTATATTATAATAGCGAATCGTCCGCATCCGGAATATGAGCTGCGACCCGTGCCGGTCGGGTATTATAATTATGCATACAAAGTATAATAAGGAGACCTCCAGTCTCTAGAAAAAATAATAATAATAATAATAATAATAAAATTCATTTGTCGTTTCTACGCCACGCGTCTTAATCATGTTGTTCGCGGTTTTTTTTTTCCGCGTATAATAAATTATTATCGTAAATGCAGTGTACGGTTGCTAAAATGTCGTAACTCGGTTTTTTTTTTTTTTTTTTTTTTACAAATGTCCGGCGAAAAAACATCTCATTCTAATTATGCATTTTATTCAGTTAATACTTTTTTTCTCTCCTAATTCTCTTGAAATCACTCCGTTAATAATTGCATGTAACTCTATTCGCTGATCATAAAAAAAAAAAAAAAAAAAAAATGGGCTTAAATAAAATAATAATGTTACGCATTTCAAGACACTCTTCGGCGTTAAAATAGGTTTTGTCGTTGGTAACAATTAATGGTAATTAATTAGTTTAGGCTTGCGTCTTTTTTCGTTAATAATTGTGGACATACAATATAAACAATGCCGTTTTACAACGTCTTTGGTGAAATTACCACACTGCACGGCCGTGTTCGAGGGAATGTAGAAGAATAAAACAAAGAGCCCTGTCAGATGGTGGCGGTACTAAATCAAAAATAAAAAATAAAGTGAGTTACGACAGTTGGTTGCGGCCGTCGATATATATATATATATATATATATTATAGTCGATTACGATATTCCATAATTATATAAATAGCTGAATATCTTCCGAGGTCTCCTATTTATATAGCCGCTTTAAGTATGTCAAAGTTGCGGTGTAATTGAACAGAATAGAAATGATATAAAATCGATTATTTTACAGACTCGTTGGTAATTATTTTTTTATTTCCGAAAGGTAGGTGTATTTGTATATACAATACGTTCCCGTTACTATTTCAAGCATATTATATCGAATAAATTATTATCGATTTGTACGGAAATACCGAATACAGTACCCACTTGAAACTTTGAATAGAAACATTTAAAACAATATGGGACGGACGGCCGTTCGAAAAGTCGATTTAACGAACAACATAGTTTATTTTCGGAGTCGAATATACGCACAGAGCGAAACATTCGTGTTCTTATATAATCTTATATAATACAATTGCAATTCGACGTAGTCCCCTCCTAGATGTAATATTAATGTGATAATTAGCATTTAGCGTTTAGCAGTAAGAATATACAGCACTCTAGTTGACAGGCGGAGCTCTTTTACTGGGCTAGGTAACGTTTTTATTTTGTTCTTTTTAGCTTGTTCCATTAACTCCAAAATCTACAACATAATTCCAAAAAAAACCCAACGTGTAACAAATTTATTGTAAATATTATTATGTAGAATTTAATATATTTTATAGTTTAGCGATAAATTATTATTGTAATATTTATCTGAACGGCACTTTAGCCTTGTGTGCGTGTTAATAAAGAATTTAACATCTTTTTTTTTTTTTTTTACGAAAACAAGAAACGGCTTTTTAACAAACAAAACAAATAAACGGGGGGTTTTTTTTTGCAAATAATTCATTATTGTATTATGTTTGAAAAGTGGCGTAACGGGGTGTGTGGATGCCAAAGCCCCGATGGGTTAGGTCGAGTTCAATAATTGCGAGTAACGCTAATTATTTTTTAGTCCGTCATTTTATATTTTTTTCCAATTCGAACACTGGTATAAATATACCTATTTATATAATATTATAAATAGTTTCAAAGAGCCTTCGAATACCTATATTTACCCGAGATATTAATTTGAAACCAAGTATAATTGTATACCTTCACGTTCTATGAATATATTTAAATAGTATTTTAAAGTGTTACGTAATAGTGTATAATATAATATCATCTATTGGAAAAACACCAGCAATAATTTCTCTCGCGCAAAACTATTATACATATATAAACCATATAAACGAATCGTTTATGAGCTGTTTTTTTTTTTTTTTTTATATTTACTATATCTGAAAATCTTAATATAAAATATTTTATCTATAAATAATACAATTACGTTGCTCTATGCATTTACAAATTTATACTTTTTTTTTTTTTTATTATTAATTTCAATAAAATATTTCGAATTAACGACACGGCGTTATGTTATATATTACTTTTTAAAATATGTACGGAATATTATTGTTACAGTACACTTTTTATTATACAAACATATACATTTGAAAAATTCCTATTTTAGAAACATAAGTAACCAATGGAATTACGTATGAAATCGAAATGTCGTCTATTTTTAACGATCGGTACTTTTGTGATGATTCACGAATATAACTGTATTTTGTTTTGTATTCTCTCCCCTATACCTATACGGCGGCATCCGTTGCAATACCTACTTATTTTTTAGGGATAATCGAATTTCACTTATTATTGTGCGATTACGCCAGGTGATGCGAAAGGGAAAACGTCAAACTGCAGCAATCGTATTTTATTCTCTAGACACGACTAAACGTACTGATTTTTGTGATTTGCGAATATCGTATCGATATCTGGAGAAGATTTGTCGTATTATTACTTTACTCGACTTTGTCGTATTAAAACAATACAACGCTCGGCCATTTTGGGAATTGCAATAGTTCTCTAAATTGACTGTTAATAAAACGCCGGTATATCGTCCAGTTCGTATACAGAATCATAAATATTGGACAGGAAAAAACCTATTAAAAAAAATGCCTAGATTTGTATTGTAATAATACACCGTGCGATTTTCTCTGACGATTCGACGAAGAAAATTCCAAGTGCAACACAAAATTCATTATAGATATGTGAGCAATTGACACGATTTCGACCGGTTCTAAACGTTTACATAATGTATCAACAAATAATTTACACTAATATTCTTGTTATCTTCTCTTTCGTCATTATCCCACTCGAGTGTAGAGTTAATCACTCAGCTATTATTTTCGCCCTCCGAATCTCCCCGATATCCGTCATCTTCATACACTCCACACGCCCTCGTATTATTATATCTCCCCTCATCATGATCTCCCTGCGGCCACTTTTAAAATAATAAAAAAATTATTTACTAATGATTTTAATGAGTTCCTACTGTTGCGTATATGTTTTCAGTTTGATACGTACAATACTATTATATAATATATTGAAATATATTAATAATATGCATATTTTACATTCTATATTAATATAAGGGGTTTATAAACGTTACATCATTGCATAGTGTATTTTCATAGTACGAAAACTAGTAATTTCTAAATTATTATTTTTAAATATTTTAGTATCATATCCAGTCAGTGTTTAGACTTATCTAGACATATTTTTAATTATTTTTGATCTTATCATTATAATTATTATCAAGATATTATCTACATGTTTATCTTAAATAAAAATGTCACTGTAATTTATTTTTAAAATGAAGTGAAATAATTAGGTTATTTAGCTATGACTAAATTATGTACCGATTCAAAGGCCAAATTTAGTGCGATTTTACAGGGGCTCTTAAAGTCTCAGTTGATGTGAATTCTATTCACATAAATCGAACATATTTATCACACTTTAGTGTGACAATTTATATATTTTTAACATCTAGCGAAATGTTAAAATGTAATCGTTGTTTACGAACAATTTATCTAGTTACATTTTTGGTATTTTATCTTTATTTAGATAAATTTTGATTATCCGTAACTCACCGGACCAAGTCTACGTATAATTCAATTGTTTCCAACATTTTTAATTATTTTTCGATAATAATAATAATAGAAATGCTTAAAAAATTCGGATAATTTGTCGCCATCGTTCTGTGCGAAATACTTTTGCCCGCGCTCCGGAACTTCGGTATGCTAACAAAGGAAAACGAAGGGGATGGAAACACACGTACTAACCATCAAAACAAAAGGAAAAAAAAAAAAAAAAAAAAAAAAAAAAAAAAAAACCAATGAAAAACCAAATCGTCGGTTTTGCGGTCGACTGCAGACTATTATTTATATATATTACCATATAGTAGTATAATATTGTGCGTAGACGAACCTTTATAAACGTCCGGCGTTGGGGTGATAGGTGTTTTTAAACGTTTGCACGCGCCCGACGAAAATTCTACCCGTGTCGCGGTGTGCGTCTAAAGATTTTATACCGCCGCCGCCGCCGCCGCCAGGGTCACCGTCAGAGATTTAAAACGTATTGTACACCTAGGGGTAGTCGTCCGACGACCGGCCGACCGTCGTCGGGTAAAAACCGCGGTCGTCGTCGTCGTCGTCGTCGTCGTCATCGGCGGCGGCGGCGGCGGCGGCGACGGGCAACGACGGGCGGCGACGGGCGGCAGCGTACGGCGGCGTGCGACGGCGGGCGGAGTGGACGGCCGACCGGGTCGTGACAAAACTGTCATTTGCAAGGCTCCCGGGGATCGCGCGCGCGAAACTTTCGCCGCGGAAATTAGAAAATCAGACGTCAAGCTGCGCGCCCGGAATGCGTCTCCGGCCGCCTTTTGAACAGCCGCGGCCGCCATTCTCGACACCTTTGTGCACGGCGTAAATGCGCATTATGCACGCGCCACGCACGGCACACGCGCATTGCCATCGTCTTCTTTTTAAACTTAAACAACGGATAAATATATACAAAAAAAAAAAAAAAGGAAAAACGACGACAACGACGACAGCACCGTAGCGCGAACACGGCGTACCGGAGGCGTCGTCGTCGCCAGTCACGACCCGACGACAAATTATTTATAATCGTATAATACGCGTTTCTACGCCGCCGCCGCCGCCCCCCATCCGTCCCGGACGCGCCCTCCTCACCACGACGTCTGTGCACCGCCCGCGGTGTGTTGTGTACGAGTCGTGTTTTACCCCGTTCCGACCACCGCGAAAACATCCTGAACAGTCGTCCGCAACGGATTATACAAATATTATTCCTATATTGTCCCGTTAAATAATAATTAAAATAATGCCTCTGGTACACACACACACACACACACACACACACACACACACACACACACACACACACACATGCGAACTATCGTGTCGCAATTCCACAGGCGTTTCTATTGAAATCCACTCAACACGGCCGTGTCTTACGGGGGCCCCTGCAAGCCCGGGTCGTTTGGAAATTGAAATTTTAATAATTTACGGTAAATTTTATTAGAAGTAATGTCAATGTTACATATATATATATTGTAATAAGGAAAATAAAAATGATCTTCACCAAAAACACCGGTTTTTTCCTTTTTTGCTAGTCCCCAACACAAATGACCGCAAAAATATTTAGTACGGGAGCTCAAAATTGCATGCGGGTAGCCCTGATGTCTTGTATACTATCACTCTACTATATCGTTGTATGTGGGCGCTGTCTGATTTGTTTGTATCATTGACGATATTAACTAACGATTAAAAAAGATAAAAATAAGATAAGATAAAAAATAAAATAAGATAAAGATAAGAATCAAATAAGATTTGTGTAGAGTCAATTTTGTCCGTTGACGATCTTGATATTTACGATAATTTCAATAAATCGCACCCTTATTCCGTAACACATTTGAATAAAACGCAAATCCAATTAAAACCCGGTGGTTTAAACAAAACAAAAAAAATAAATAAACACCCAAACTGAAATCGTTACTAAAAAATTAAAATAAATAAAATATACGTCAATTATTTGGTGCAGTACAGCTATCGTCTAATTATTTAATATTATTTGCCCTTAAAAGCGTCTTTATATCAAACAACTCAAATTTAATGGGCGGTTTTCGAGTAGTGTAAATATATTAGTACGAATAAAAGACACCCCTTTTCGATGCGTGATGTCATGCTGAAAAGAAGAAAAGAAGAGAAAACGATAACTCACTCGAGACTTTATTCGATAATAGGGGGTTATTATAGTATTATAAAAGCCGAATGCATAATTGAGCGTTGATTTGAGTTTGGTTTTTTTTCATCAGCAATTTTAATCACGGGCCGTGATTGTCAAAGTCAAATGTAAAAAAATAAACGACGAACATCATCAATTAAATATAAATGACGGGGGGAATCGTCGATGGGAATGCGCGTCGTCCTATAAATTGGTTGGCCACGAGAGTAATAGAGTGTATATTATAAAGAACGCGACGGAGGAACGAGACTGATAACAAGGTACTTAAAAATTAACTTGGCTGAGTAATTCAGTAGAGTCGATTTTACCCGCGATTCTGAATGTAGCAAAGAAGCCCCGGTTGTTTTACTGGAATGTGTTGTTTTTTTCCCTAGGAAAACACTTTCTAGGTTAGCAAAAAGTGCTCATAATTCCATCTGGACTATTAGAATTGAAACGGGCACGGTTATGGTTTTGAGAATAAAATCGCACCCGCGATATATATCAATAATGAGCAGCTCAAAGTTACTAGAGAGCCAATTTGTAGAACTTTGACATCTGGCGAGCCAGAGCATAAAAAGCAAAGCGCAAACAAAGTCATTAAAAATAGTTTAGTAAATAAAAAAAAAATAGATAATTTTTTCCAAAAGCACACGTAGACAACAAAATACCCATAGCAATACGTAGACAAAAATGTATCTGTTTGCAACTCGAGCAATTCCAATCGGAGTGAAGCGTCAATCGATGCTTTTCGATTTCGAAATTCAAATCTAACAGACACCGTGCGTACCGGACACGTCACAGACAGTAGTTTACGTGTTTATACCACAGACACCGATATTGGCAGGCAACAGACAAACTATTATTTTTCTGATGAAAAGTGTACACAATGCGCACCGACGATCGCCGCCGGGTTCGGGTGTAACTTTGTCGTTATCGTGTTCACAATAACCGCGCCGACAATGCAACAAGAGTCAACGCGTACCGGCACGGACGAGATATTCTCCTCGAGATTGCCGGTCGGGAGCCGGCGCGTGTCCGCGCGAACACGTTCATAGATAATATGTGCTTCAGTGTCTGCCACGTTACGTATCTGACACACACGGGTGTCTGTAGTCGTGCATCCACGTGAATTCGTCCAAAATGTTCAAAATTTAACGCATCGTCCGATTGCAATTCAAACGTAAAAACCGTAGCGACGCGGAAAATCTATCGATTTCGTAAAATTGCAAAAAGTTCGTCATTTATTGTACGGCGTAATTCGAAAATGTCCAATATAGATAATACGTATAATAGTCGTCGCCTGCCAATTTTTTTTTTGCGGTTACACGAAAGGTTTATTGGATATTATTGATAGTTATTCGATTCGTGTACACCGGTAGTATTATAATAAAGGTACTTGAAAACCGCGTTGTTATTACCGGTTTTTAAAAAATATATATATATATACAAAAAAAAAAAAAAAAAAAATAATAACAACAATAATAAAAAAAACCCTATCACGATTGCGATCTGTATCCGATCGGTTCGGTCGATAGCGGAATACTTTATAACCGTAAATGCGGCCGTTTTACAATGATATTATCGACGGGCCGGCGGTGTCTTATTATTGTATACGATCCGCGATGCATCTGTCCGTATATACGTATTCGCCCCACGAACCCTTTACTGTAGTTTTTTTTTTTTTCACTAAATAAAGCGGTTTTTTATTTTTTTTTTACGCCAAAATCCGTATAACGCGAGGTTCCCAAGAAACCCGCGGGTTTTTTTTTCCTTTTTTTTTTTTTTTGCATTTTACCCGCGAAAGAGTTGCGCGCGCGATAAATTACAACCCCTTTCGACACTTGACTCTCCCGGCATCGCGACCACCTCTGAATCAAGAAAACCATTTATCGCCGTTAGGTAATTCGGCAAATTCACGCGGTATTCATAGATACGACACGCCGCTGTCGTCACGGTCGTAATAATACGCGTTCATTATAATACGCAGACCGGGTGAGGGGGGGGAGGAGAGGGAAAGGCGAAATTAAGAGATTATACAAAAAAAATAATAAACAACTCGTCGACAATAAAAATTCGATTCGGTGTGTGCCGAGACGAAGGGGAGGTCTGGGCACATCGGCGGCGGTGCTACACAGGCGCGCGCGCGCGCGCGACTGAAAATAGTTTGTCGGATGAGCGGACGGGACCCCGGGGGCGTCCGGTTCGCTGTGGACAGAGCGCGGAGAGTTTTGCGCGGACGCGCGCGGCCACAAACAACAACACGCGCGTTTTTTCGGCGTATACGCCCCGGAGGAATTAAATTATTATTATTATTATTATTATTATTATATTATTAAAATCGTAAAACGGCCGGCGGCGAAGGGAATCCACGTCGTTGTTTGCGTTGCGCGTTGGCTGACCGCCGTGGATTCCGCAATATTGCCCTCTCGCCCCGCCCCGCCGCCGCCCCACCGCACGCCCGTGCGGACACGCTTTTCGCGATTATAATTTCGAATTACAAAACGAACAAACAAACATTTTAAAATAAACCGCTCGAAACACAATAGAAATATATTATTTAAATTCTCCCGTACACCCCGGGTGCGTGATGGCTGACCGGGAAATTCGAAAACGTTCTGCACGACGGTTACCGCCGGATTTAGTCTACGTTACCGGATTTGAAAAGTATTTTTAATAGAAATATTCGAATCATTTTTTTTTTTTTTGTTCAATAGTACGAGGTCTGTTCAAAAAGTACCAGGACAAATGTCATTACAGCTAATCTACACACGTAGACGTATTCCCCGTGGATTAGTGAAAGAAAACCCAAAGTCGCTATCTTATCTCAGTTTAATATTACACGTGGCTGTATCCAGTCAGTTTTTTTCGTTCGCCGTTTACGACATGTCCGAAATTAAACGAACAACGTTTGTGCATTAAGTTTTGCTTGAAACTAGGTAAAAATAATGCAACGGAAATTATTAAAAACGCTTTTGGAGACGATCTGTTGAGTGGTTCCGTGACTTTCGAGTGTTTTAAACGTTTCAAGGACAGTCGGCGGCAGACTTTCTGCAAGACCGTCGACGTCGTCCAGAAACGATGGTGTGGTGACAATTTGCGAGAAAAATGCGAAATAGCCTCCGATTAACCGTTCGTGTGTTAACAAAGCGAATCTAAATCGAGTCTTGTCGTGTAAATTTACAGGAAAATGAGATACAGATGTGAAGGGTCGCACTGTGATCCCGCGGACACTCCCTATTCTCCCGATCAGGCTCCATGTGATTCTTTTCTATTCCCAAGACTAGAATCTCCGCATAAAGGACAACGATTTCAAGATGCAGAGGAAATTATAGCGAACGCGGCAACAGAACTCGGGGCTTTAACTTTGGAACAGTGCCAAAGGCCCTTTGAAATATCGTCCGGAGGAGAGTACTTTTAAGAAGGCATCATTAAATAATATGTAACTTCGGTTTTGTAGTTATTAAATATAAAATCCCGGTATTTTTTTGAACAGACCTCGTAAATCTGCGTGCTGCATTATTTTTTAAATACAGTTGAATCCGCTTGATACGATGCCGTATGTAACGATATTCCGGACAAAACGGTTCTCGGCCATGTACTTGGTCGGTTTTCTATTTCACGTACAGTAATTTTGGTCGGATATAACGGTTAGGTTAGAATTATCGGTTACAACGATAATTCCGATTTTTTTTTCATTCGCCTATGATAATAAATCGGATTACATCCGGTGCGATAATTCGGCATCCCCTAATCTGTAGTACATATAGGCGGCACAATATGCGTTTCACTATTTCAGTCACTGTTTTGATTTCTATTCGTTTGGACACGTTCCGTTCTTAAAAATGTCGAATAAAAAGACGTCGGTGTTTTTCTATCGCCGAAAAAGTGAAAATAATTGAACGGAATGGTTCAAAGTCCAACGGTCCAAAAACATTCCAATAAATGGTCCGATAATCCGAGAAAAAGCCACCGGATTCGGGCTGCGTTTTAATAAGGGCAGATTTTCTTCTTTTTGGATCATCCGTTTTCGCCAAAGACGACGCAATAGCGTTTTACTTTTTTTCTTTTATTCATAAAAAATATGATTTGTATAATAATACATTTGTAATACAAAAATGTGTCTAATAAATCAATTTTTCAATAAAATTAAGGTTTTTTTTTTGTCATCCGGATGTAACGATGTGATTTTCTAGGTCCTTTAGAGATCATTATACGCGGATTCTACTGTACTATTGAAATTTTTCAATTTGTTTCTCGTATTCATTTTAAATTTAAGCGCACCGCGGTGTTATACCATTTCGAAAGTTGAACGGATTCTACATTTCGACTTGCGCTAGAAATTCTCAATATTTTTCGCACAAAAAAATGACTTTTTATGTATTTTTTTTTTTTTTTTGACAATTACCCCGAGGTAAAACACGAAGTAAAACACGGCTAACACCACTCTGCTCAGAATTATTTTTCGTTTGCTATTATTAGCTATCAACCATATATATATATATCCTACACCTTCTCAACTACCCGGCCACCAGTTGTGCGGAGTATATGTGTCCCACCTTTTTTTTTTTTTTTGTAAATATTATAAAAATTAAATATAAAAACGTATTTTAGCGTCGTATAGGTAGAAATGATCGCAAAAACGATGTTATTCGTTATTACGACCCGACCGTAACACCGACTGCGTTTTATTTGAAACACGTACACGTCACCCCCTCGTCCGCCCGGCTTGGCGGTGAAAATAACTATACCGGCAAAACGTATTGGCCACTTTTCTTCTTATATTATTATTATTTTTATTTTTTATTTTTTTTATTTTTTTCGTACTGGCCTATACAATAATCTCTTTTCCCGTCCGTCGGTCCACGGTAAATCCGATGTTTATTCTCGGACACGCTAAAGCCGGCGCATAAACATTTTGCGGCATTTCGAAAATAAAATTTATCGCCCTTAATATACGCGGTGTCGACGCGATAAATACGCGCGGGGAAGAGTGAAAAAAAATCCACGATGGAAAACGAATAAAATCATACGAATCCCCCGCACCCCTAGCCAGCAAAGCCCGTATGTCATCGTGTAATACAATATGTGATTGTAGTCGTAATTTTTGCGTTTTAACGCGAAAACGAACGGGAATCGTAAAAAAAAAAAAAAAAAAACGAACTAAACGAAACTAAATAATAATATTATATCCGCGGGACTTATGGAAATATTACGTTATATTGATACAAATGGCCGTGTTGTATATTTTTATTTATTTTTTTTTTATCTACACACGCGGCAAGGCTTAAGGTGTCTGGTGGAATATTATTATTAATATAGTAATAATGTCGTTTCTTTTAGCTTGAATGTCATTGCGGCGCAAGAGGGGTGGAAAAAAAAAACTCGTATTTATGCGGTCGTAATTTGAAAAAACTGCGGGACCGGCGACTGTAGCTCGATATATATATACGTATAAAAAAAAAAAAATAAAATAAAAAATAAAAAAAAATACACCGCCGTAACGGTTCAAAGCCTTTAAAAAGCTTTTAAGGAGATATATTAAAAAAGGAGAGAGAGAGAGATGAAAAAAAAAAAAAAAACGCAAACTCCGCCCGCAAAATGTCGTGTCTGCTCCGCGGCGCGTTGCGGCAGCTCTTTACGCCCGGAAATCTCGGAATGATAATGTCGCAAACCTCGGAGTAAAAAATAAAATAAAAAAAAATATGTCCCCCCGGCTACCGTCTCCTCGCCCGCCTGCCCTGCACAGCAGCTTACCGCCCCGTTCTCCTGATCCTGACTTTCGCGGTTGGCACATTCGCCATTTGGAATACAAAGCGCGACAAAAAAATCGATACGCATAGAATATCATAATATTACAATATATTATATATACTTATGAATTATATTTAAAACGCGAATAAAATTCTACTTTTCTCTCTTTCTCTCTCTCTCTCTCTCTCTCTCTCTCTCTCTCTCTTCCGTGATTTAAATCACGTCGAACTTCGCGAATATCAGATTAGGTTAGGTTAGGTTAGGTTAGGTTGCCACGGCGACGGCCGAATTTCCATAAGCGTTTTGCCGTCACTAAACAACCCGGAAAGGTTTTCATCGGGTCAACTAATTGTCGACTAAACTAAGCCGACCCAACGTACGGTTCCGGCGATATGAACTGTACACTAACCGAATGGAGAACAAAAAAAATGTCGTTTGAAAACAAAAACGCCGGGATGGCTATCCTAACCTAACCTAACCGGCGTAGGAGGAGGAAAAAAAAAATACAATAAAGGGAAATGACGGGAACGCCGAAAGTAACAAATCGTTCAGAAAATCCGATGGTTTAGACGGACGCGATTATATCCCCGGGAGACCGGGAACAACCTAACCTATGTGTAATGAAACGGCAAGAGAGAGAGAGAGAGAGAGAGTGAGTGAGTGACGGCGAAAATTCTCGAAGAGTTGCGACGAAGAACGAATGGGAAAAACGCCGAGGTCTTGCCACCGGTGAGCACGTACGGTGCTCTTAGATGTTCGAAATTTTAGATTTCTACGTGCCCCACAGAAAACCTTCCTTTTATTATACTAGATTACTATTTTGTTCATATTTCGTTCCGTGGGAATGCGTTGTCGGGTCGCAAATTGCCGCGCAGACGTCCCGCAACACAGAACTGTATCGCTTCGGGCGGGTAATATGCGATTCATTTTTTTTTTTTTTTTTTCGTCATATTACTACGTTTTTATATTATTATTATTATTATTATTATTATATCGTTTATTTTTAAATTTTTTTATTTTTTATTTTTACGCGCAAGAACCCGTCAAAGGGTTCGCATTCAATATAATTACCGGACGATTGTGGCGAAGGTTTTACGCGCATGTGGAAACGGTTGAAAGGATTACGCGGTGCCCCGTCGTAAGGGGTTAAATCGTTTGCGTATAGTGGAGGCATTACGTTTAAAAAACGATATATATTTCCCTCGTTATTCGTACTTATTATTATATTATTTTTTTTTTTTTTTTCCTTTAACATTTTTAACGCTATTCCCTTTGAGAGAGGTGGTACGTATTGATATTTCGATTCCGCGTTTGTATCGAAATAATTGCCGATACATATAGTAATAATAATAATAACAGCCCGACAAATAGAAAGGAAGAAGAGAGAGCGACAAAAAAAAAAAAAAAAAAGGGTCACTGTAATTTCTTTATTTTCGTTTGGGGAAAGGGTGAACACGAATCGTCGCAAACGAATATGTATGCGTATTCATCATATCAGCCGTCGACCGAATGTCACGACAAGGGCTTCTCCCCCAGACAACATAAAAAAAAAAAATAAAAAATATAGAAATCATCAATTCCCATTGCCCATTTCGTCCCCTCATCGACCAATGTTTATCCCGACAATAATAATACGTATAACAGCTTAATTCGTCCGCCTCATATCGTCTCGTTTCTTGTTGTAAAATCGTATTTTTTTATTTTTTTTTTTTGGGAATATCGTCGCGTGAGAAAATATCGGTTTTCCGCAAAAAAAAAAAAAAAAAAAAGAGCCGTGTGCGAAATTATAATATCGGCAAATCGTATCGTCGGTAATATTAGTCGTATATCGCGCAATGAATTCTCGTTTGTTTATCGATAATAATAATAATAATAATAATTATAACAATAATTAATCGTGCGATTATTTTACACTCGAAACCGTTTCAAAGTTATATAAAATAAGACGGCGTGTTGTCGAGTCATTACAATGATTTATTATATTATAAATTGTCGTCGTCACGTAAATCAGTCTGTCGATAAGAGACGAATTCAATTCTCCCGGCCAACAACAACAAACGGACGCGGTCCCCGTCTCGGACCACGTCTACCGCTCTCTGCGAATATTCCTCGGATCCTCTACGAAAACGTCGAGCTCTCTGGGTCTACGACCTGAAGCCTTTCTCATCCTCCCCCGCCCGCCCGACCTTTTTTCTATTTTCCGGTTTTAACGTTATATAATATTATCATCGTCCGGTCTGCTCGTTGCAGACTCGAATAACACCGGATATCATCGTCGTCGTTTTTTACATTGCGTTTCACCGTACAGAGACTGCACTTTCGGGAACGAACGATTTTACGAAATGATTTACCAAAACGGGCCCGGCGAAGACGATTATCCTCGGCCTGTCCGAGGCGTACAGCGGTCGATCGTTACCCGACAACCGTCTCGTAAATTACTACAGTATTTTACAGCCGTTTACGAAACATTCCGGTCTTTACTCTCCTCTTTGGTCACTTACGCGATACAAACGATTTGACATCAAAACAATTGCACGCTCGTGTTTATATACTATCGAACCGTATAATAGAATAATAATAATAATAATAATTATTCAAGTGCCCCCCCCCCACCTTCCAACGTCTATAGCGTTATTTTCGAGATTGAAATATATATATATGTGTATATATACAAATGCGAATAAAACACCAGTCGGACACCGCGGCCGTTAGTATATTATATTATACGTTCGCATTTTCTAAAGACATTAATGCCAGCCTACCTACATTTCATTTTTTTTTTTTTTTTTTTAATATTTTCAATAACGACAAGAAGCCACAGAATAGTATCACGAACGCATTGCCGCCGCAGCGCTTGTCGTTTAAAGACCCCATCAAGTACCCATAATACCCGCGGGGAGGCGGGGAAGTGCACACAAAAAAGCGGAAGTAGTAAAAACGCATTATATTTGCATTTACATAACGGGTCTCGTTAAACAAAAAAAAAAAAAAAAATACCCTCCGACTATTAGATGTGCACTTATTGTTCTTCGAAAAAACGTCTATACTCGCCGTAAAAAAAAAAAAAAAAATATGTATACATATAAATATTATTTGTGCGTGGCGTGAACCTACGTGTATACACACAAACATTACTGGTATAATATATATATATATATGCGAACAAATGTATTTTATGGATCCGTATGTTTTTTGCGTCGAATTTACGAAAAACCGTAAATGAACACCATTGTCACGTGTTATGTCCAGGAAATCGCCTTCAAGTGGCCGTTTTTTTTTTTTAGGCTGGCGGGAAAGGGCCAGACGCCTTCCGAAGAAAACTCTAGTCGTTGGCGGCCAGCAACCGGAACTTTTTCCGTGTTCAATATAATACTTAATAATTTGTAATCAATAGACTCTCGATAATAATTCGAAAACCTCTATAAATCCCAACTAAACGCTTGATCTCCCGAGGAAACCTCTATGATCCGAACAAAACACGCGTATTTCGGTCCCCTCGATAAATCGAAAATAATAAAGTGCACGGACACGGTATAATTCGAATATTTTTACCTAGAACTTTTATAATTCAAAAATTTATTAATTGTATATAAGCTCAAGCGTATATCAGAAGTGCGGTTCAGCTTGCGCACTCGTATGTAATCTAGTCGTTTTATCGATGACAACGAGATAATACAGAATACGATCAATAACCAAATGGTTCTGAGATGACGAGAAAGAGGACGTAGACGTCCGTATCGTCAAAAAAATCGTTTGGGATAGGATTGCGTAAATTCTTCGAGCAATTAGAAATGGATGGAAAAAAACCATAATGCCATTTCCAAGGCCATTAATACTTTAGATTAGATAACGCTATAGACCAGATAGTGGATAAAAATGAATCGCAAAAGAAAACAACGGATTTTTTTTTGTTAAATACAAATATATTGAAATTGTCTGCGTATACCCGCAATATAAACATATAATATGTAAATTATAAACGATGTACAGTAAATAATAAATGCAAAGTGAATTAAATAATAAATATGTATGTATGGAATACAAATTTTAGAACTTTCTTTAATTCGAATTATTTATTTGTTCTGCACGATAACTCGAAAACCTCTATAAATAGAATTTTCAGCGCGATCTCTCGAATTTCGAATTATCTAGAGTCTACTGTACTCGAAAGACGAATTTTATTAATGAAAAAAAAAATCATATACAAGCGTAACCTGTATGTTGTTGTATACATTGAATTTATCACATCGGAATTTTAATGGTTTTGAAATAAAAACCAATGCGATGCGATTCAAATTCGTTAGTGCAACGGATCCGATTGATAATAATATAATTTTAATTCGGTGGACGTACTTCTATACTTTCCGTATTTAAGGGGTTGCGTATAGGCAAGTTTCTCAACTTTTTGTTTTTTTTTTCCTAAAAAAATGAAAATCGATCACAACTCAACAGTTTTCAAAATTCGCTAGCAAACACATTTACGAGTAGTGGTGAAAGAAATCCCGCGCGAAAACTATTCGACCTTAAAATAGCTCAAACCAAATGTTCAGGAATAAAGAGGAGAACTTGCACCGTGTTTAATAATGGTTCGAGTTCGAACGATTTTTGAATCATTCTATAATTTAGAACAATAACCGATTAATTTTGTATACCGTGCGGGTTTTCTTTGTTTTTTTTTTACCGTGGAACTTTGACATTTTACAACTGTCGCGTCCGCGGTTTAAATCGTTTCTGAAGTCGGGCGGTAACCCAACGCCCGCCCTTGCGCACTCGTCCGATCTTGCGGTACAGTAATAATAGCGAAATTTTTATGTATAGGTGCCGCAAAAAAAAAAAAAAAAAAAAAAACGTTTCCTTCTCCTACCGCCATTTCCACCGGAAACACCGTCAATCCCCGGATCCAGTAGTCGGCGAGACGTAAAAATGTACTGCGGCGCGACGCGGATTCAAACGGCGGCCGCCTTTGGAGCTTAAAACGCGAAAAGAGACTTACGTTGGTGACGGCGGCGGTGGCGGACGGAGGGGTGGGGGGGGGGGCGCCGGCAAAATAGCTAACCTCACACACCCCCGTCGCCAGTGTACGCACACGCCCTACGATCGACGGCGCGACGCACTGGGAAGGGAAGGGGCAGGGAAGAGAATATGACTGGCACTTTTAATAGCGTTTGCACGTGTTACAGTCTTGTGTCACACGGTTCGGCCTTTTGTCGCACCGCCGCCGCCGCCGCCGCCGAAGCCTTTCGGCTTTTGATGGGTTTGTCCTGTTGACCCCTCTTTCGGTCTCTCGCACCCGCGGCCACCCTCTCGCCGCCTCCGCCGCCGCCGCCGCCGCTCCTCTATCGTTTTTCACTCCGGCGCGCCCGGGTAATTACCGCCCGTTATAATACTACGCGTACGGCGGCGGCGGCGGCGGCGGTCGCCGCGCGGGACAAACGGGAGCAGGACGAAGGAAAAGGACGACAACTGTTACGCCGCGGCAAAAACGGTCTCTTATTGTGTTTCTCGAGTGGCGCACATAAATTTCCGGTCCCCGTCGTTTATAACATTTTTTCGGGACGCGAAAAAAAGCAACTATATAATGTATATACGTATATATATATATATATATACGTGTATATACGATACGATACGCCCACCGAAGACACGACATGGCTTTTATTGTTAAGTGCCGCCTCGGCCGGAGTCGCGTATATTATTATTATTATTATTATTATCATCATTATTATCGTTGTCGTTGTTGTCGTTGTTGTCGTTGTTGTTGTTGTTATTGTTGTTAGTGCCGTTATTATTTTATTGTACGTACGGACGCGCGCGTCGGTACAGTCTTGGCCGGCCGTCGCGCGCGCGGCACGTGACGACGACCGCCCGTACGTACGGCTAGCGTGCGCGCCGCGGTTTGTCGCGCGCGGCCCTGCTGACCGTTCCGCGGCGGCCCGCGCGACGCCCGGTGGTACGCGTAATTGATTGGCCCACGGGCCCCGTGGGTCGACGAGGGCCGGCCGACATTTACCGGTCGTTTAGGTAATATACGGACGCCGGTTTATTGTCCGTCCGCCGGCGGATGTTCGCACGGATTTCACGGCGGGTTCGATCGGTAAATTATATCGATTTTCAGGGGCGAGCGCGCGCCACGGTTTCCAAACGTTAAATTATTATCGTCTTTCAACCTAACCAGACCGTGGATCGCGATTTTCGTACATTAATACACGCGTACACGCACAACGCGAGATAATGATGAAATCGATCACGAAAAACAAATACAAATCAATAATAATTAATGTACCGACGGCCAAACGTTTCCCCGATATAATAATATGTTTAATTTAAAAATCGTTTACAATGTTAAAAAAAAAAAAAAAAAAAAAAAATACTACTTAAGTGGTGAAATGTTGAGAATTAAGAAAAAAAAAAAAACTTTCTAGTGAAGTGAAATCCGCATCTTCTAAGCGCCGTAATCGTATTTGTTGTATTAATGTAAACGTATCATTGTTTACAAAACTAATATTATTAAAAAAAAAAAAAATATATATATATATAATACAATTTTAGTTATTTTGAACAGATCCCCCGTACTTATGTATAATTTAATATTAATTTTCTTCGACTTTCACGATATAAATAATAATATAAAACGTATAACAGAATCGGCAGAAACCGCACATTTCACGAAAAATCCCCGAACCGTTATTTAGTATACATACTTAATTTATTTCCAGTTGAAATACTACCGGTGGGGGGGGGATAGTGTTTTAACACCCAAAACACTCTACTACTCTGGCTGCGCGATTTTATATAAACCGAAAAAGTCGAAATAAAAAAACACACACACATCTTGGTAAAACTATAACAGGGGGGTTCTTCGGCACACTAGAAATCTAGAAAATATGTATTTTTATATATTTGTTTTCCCGACACGAAATAACGCGTATACTAGCGTTATACTATTATATATATATATATATATATATATATATATATATATATATAAAAAAAAAAACAAACATATTTCGAAATTTACCGCGTTGAGTTCAGTGTAGGACCGCGGTTAGCGGGGTCGAGCACCGTGGAAATTGGATTTAGTGAGAAACGGCACATACGTACACGGTGTTTTAGTCCCCCTCGGATTCGGATTCGACAAGCATCTTCCTGTTTACGCCCTCAAAAATTGTATGCGTATAGGGTGTGCAATCGGGAAGTTGTACAACGGATCGGACTGATTTTATACGTCGGGGACCGCGCACCCCTGTTCAGGGGCGTGAGCGACGCTACTTAAAATTCTAGTAGCAGACAAAAACAAAAAAAACAAAATTTCCTAACACAACCGACACGTTTTCGTGTCGTTTGACGTGCACGTAAAACGCATATATTGTGTAATTAATATACCCCCGGGTACCGGTGAGAATGGGTTTTGTACGCACACTGTGTGCGTTTGCCATAGGTGACAATCACCAGGGATTGTCGAGCCGAAAACTATGAATTATTAATTCATTATCAGACGAGTCGCCGCGTGGTAATTCCCCGATAAATCGTAACGATGATGTTCGACAATTTTTTCGTACACAATAAACAGCAAAACAAAAACGGTTTGTTCTTATAGCGGTGCCAACAACAATCCGGATTCGGCTGAAGTTCGGGAATCCGGAGTTCAGCGCCATAATAATCCTGATCCAGCGGATTTTAAAAACCCGGATTTCGGAACTATGGGTTTCGATTGTTCCGCGTTGTTTACTACAATCACCGATTTTCGAAATCGTCAAAAACCTTTGGAAAAAAAAAAAAAAAAACCGTAATATACGCTCGGTTTTCCATAAAAATTAATAATCTGACGGTAAAAAAAATGACCATACGTCGTTTTTAAATGTTGTCAATTTCTCAGGATATTGCGATGGGGGAGGTGGAGGGGAGAGACACGACTAAACACCAAGCTCCGCTCAGAATCGTTTTTTGATTTATTGTCGTTTTCACTATATCAACGAAATCGCCCTCTACGTTTTTAATAATAAAATAAAGTACTTTTTTTATAAATACACTAAAATCGTTTTTAATAATTCAAACACCGAGTATAACTACTAAAAAAAACAAAAAAAAAACGAATGATATATAAATTATTATTGTTATTATTATAATTTTTTTTTTTTTTTTTTTTATTACTCGTCTTTATTTCTGTACTTTTTTTTTTTTTTTTAACGTACGCGTCGTATTGCGTAATAATTTATGTTTAATTTTCTCGAGTTTAAAACGCATTGTTTTTTATTTTTATTGTTATTATTATGGAGAGTCGAAGAAAAAATTATTATTATTTCGCTGATCGAACAAATACAAACGACGTGATAACATAAAATTATCGATCGACGCAATAACGGAGATAACGAAAATACGATTTTGCTTATTTATTCCGTTTTCACCATTTTTTTTTCTTTATCTATTTTTATTACAATCAAACAAGTTATTGTATTTTTTTCGTAAACGTTTTTTTCATATACTCGAATATTGTATCGTCAATAACGCTTTGTAACGAACTTTAAACTATAAACTAATGACAAGTTTTACACAAAACATAAAAAAAAAAAAAAAACCGAGGAACCCCTCCAAAAAAATACGTTAAATAATCGTATGATTACAGTAACAACTGTGAACCATATATATATATATATATATATACTCGTCTCGAAACGCACGTTTCTCGTTTATTTTACAGGGTGATTTTTTTTATTTGGTTTACTTTATTTTTTCTTTTTTTTTTAACGTTTTTCCTTCTGCCCGTACACTCGTGGAAAGACTACACTTGAGAGGCGTAACGTATTTCCATACCGGAATCGGCAAACAAATTCCGATTATACGACCAAAGTTCGGGATCCATAGTATTTATTAGACAAATTCGCGTTTTTCACATTTTTTGTACGCCCCCACACCGCTATTACAACACTACTTCCACTACCATTATAATTACAAAAAATTATTTTAATAATACAATTTTGTATAAAAAAAAAAAAAACCCCCTTACAATAGTGAAATTTTCGGTACGCGGTACCGTACAATAGAAAACTGCGGAAAAAAAACTAACCCATATTACCGTACCAAATCTTTACCGTATGGTAACATTTTAATCGATTTATTCTCCGTAGTTTGTCGACAATCATAATAATGCTGCATTTATGCACACGTGTACGTACATATTTAATTATTAGTACGCGTTTTTCAATTCCGTATTGCGCACTCCTTATTTCGGACTGTAAAAAAATAAAAATAAAAATAGGGCCGCCCGTAGAACCATAAAAGGATTTTCGCCTAACCATTTTTTCGGTCGCCGTACCAACGACTGATTTATATAAAAAAATAAAAAAATCACCCTGTATCAACCACACGTTCGGCCGCGGTATACGAGCGTATAAATAATTATTTTTTTACGGACTCATCGGGTTCGTTGTCATCGTCGTTTGCGCAAAGAACCGAACGAATTAAACACAATATATATATATATATATAAAAAAACTACATAAACGTTACGATTTATAATTATAGTGTCGTGCGTATAATGCGCGCCGAACACGAAATATCGAATTTAAAAAACTAAAACCGATTGAAACCGGCGCCGTTTTAATCGGATTCCCGTCGAACCGTAGTGATTACAGTGTGGCGCGGACGAGCCCGAAGACTTACGGTGTGGGTACCACCCAGCGGTATTGTTATACTTAAGACTGGAATTAAAAACGATTAGTGAAATACAGGGGAGAAAAGGAGAGAGAGAGAGAGAAAAAAAGGGGAAAAAAATTACGACGAGGCGCCGTTATTGCGACACATTGCTCGTGCAGTCGATTTTATTATAATTTAAAAAAAAAAAAAAAAGGAAGAAAAACCCGATGTGAAAAATCGCGTGTACGAATCGCAATGATCGAGAACACGGGATGGGGACACGACGTGGTAAAAAGCGATTTGTTTTTTTTTTGTGTTCATATATACTTAAAGCGCAAGTTCTCAAAAGGGACGACGAAAAACGTATTCGATTCTCGTTACAAAGTATCTAATACTTATTTCACTTGGATAATTCATAAAAAAAAAACTTCGAAAACCTACGGTTCTTTCTGCCGGGATGCTATCGAAATGCGATTGAAAAATACGATCGATAGTACCGGTAGGAGCGGTGACACGCGCTCAGATTTTCCCTGTGGGGGCGGTGGAAACTATTTTTTATTTTGTCGGTAGTCAGAAACAAAAATTTGCATAATGCACTTGTTGATGTACACACATAGACGGAAATACGAGAAAGACCCGTGTGTGGGGGGGGGAGGGCTAAGTCCTCCAAATTTTTTATTCGCCGCCCCGAAAATTGTTTCTGTTCCGTATAATAATTTCTACACATTGATGTTAAAAATGCCAGCACCTGCTCAGAAACTTTAATGGATTTCCACCTATGTGTACAGTGTACATCTTCGTAACATTTTCTGACATTTGTTGTTTAATTTTTTTTGGTTAAAAACGAAATAAGTTATTAGCACAGCGTTTAGATTTTTTCGGAAAAAACGACATAACCGCTCGACTTCAGTTGCCCGGCGGGCGTCGCTGAAAACTTAAATTCAAATATTGCAGTTGTTTGTTTTTCGGGTTATTAACGAGAAATGGGGGAGGTGAAGCAAAAAAAAAAAAAAAATGTTCACGGTGATGGTGGTGGGAGAGGGGAGGGGGATGTTATGACACCGTCGACCACGGTGAGCGCACGGGCCCCGGTTCGGGGCGAGATTTTTAGGTTAAAAAATTTGTCACCGAGAATGTAAAAAAGAGCCGTCGGGGGGGGGGGGGGGGGTGGTGGCGTAAATGAAACTCGCGAAGAAGAAATTGCGTACGCGCGCGGTGCGTGGAACGGCGCCGAAAACGGAATTAAGAAAATTGCCGCGGCGTCCCGGCGGGGCGACGTCTACAGAACAATCGGCCGTAACCTTACGCCTGTTTGAGGGGCGGGCGGGTAGGTGGGGGAGGGGCGAATACGGGGGAAAAGGAGACTCGCCGTGGGACCGCCGCCGCCGCCGCCGCCGCCGCCGCCGTGTCAGCACCAGATGCCGCTGCGAACGGGCGACCCGGGTTATGATTTATCTGTTGCTATCGCCGACTTATTACATTGTCTCGGCCGGCGCATTCTCGGCTCTGTTCTTGTCATGTTTACAACCGCACTGCGCGCCTCCGCCGCCGTCTTTTTGCGGCTCATCTGACTGTGACTTCTTGGAGCGCGTAGTTAATCATTTTCTTGCCCCTCTGCGCGCGCGCGCGTTATTCCGCAAGACATATATATATATATATATATATATATCGTATAATAAGATTAAACCGCAAGAGGAAAAACCGCCGCCGTCGTCTTTGCGTATTTCCCGGACGCGACGTGGCCGATAATTGGTTTTCGAGCGTCCCGGGAAATTACGGTACCGACACGGGTTTTCGTAACATTTCCCGACGTGCCCCGACGACACGGTGGCGGGGAATCCCCTTTTCGTTTTTTTTTTTTTTTTTTTTTTAATCAAATTCGCCAACAAGAATTCTCGTGCGATCCCGCCTCGGATATACACGAATTACACGATTAATAGAGCGATAACTTTATAATTTTGTAATTTTATTTATTTCATTTTTTTTTTCTTTCCACGAGCTATGTAAAATTGTACAAAATTACGATAAGATACGACCGAAAATGGTCACTACATTTTTTTAAAATGAAATCGGCGACTAGAACGACTGCTTTTAAAAATATATTTGTTGTTTTTATTTATTTATTTTTTTTTTTTGTAGACCCGTGTTTATTATATTCGATATCTTTCGGCGTTATTTAATCGTGTTCGGTGTCTAAACTATATATATATATATAGTTAATTTTTTTCAATTTTTACCAAATAAAAAATCGATACATTTTATAGCGGAACCCGCAATATTATTTACCGCCGTACATGTTACCGACATTTTTTTTTTTTTTTTTACGAGGCCTGATACACTGATTTGTATAGATTTACCGATTTATTTTTTGGAACCCTTAGAAATCTTTTTGGATCCGCCACTGATCTGGTATCTAATTACTTAATTTATTTCGTGTATTTTGTAATTTTTTTATTATTATTTTTTTTTTTATGCATAGATACTATACGTATTAGATACAACCAATTGAACAAAAATAATAAACGACAATATTACCAAACGGTGTTATTGTTTAGAACATATATTATTTATTCGAGTACGTTTTAAATGTCATTAATGTCACTGCAATTGTTTTACATTATATATCTCGTGTCATGTAACTAGCCAGACGATTAGGTGTCTAATAAATCTTTATATCTATATTCTCCAGATACGTTGTTTTTTTTTTTTTAATTTTCGTTATGGTTTGTTTTTTTAGTGATTGAGTTGGGGGGAATGTAAGCAAAACGGGTAAATCTACCCGTTTTTCTTTATTTTTGAATTTGTTGTAATTCGGTTACAAACAATTATTATTATTATTATTATCACTTTCTAGACGCGGAACAATATTCAATATTCATTCTGGCGATTTTCAAACTATTTACAGGCATTTGAAATCGTTTTTATTTGGTATTACGCGAATGATATTGTCGAGCAGAAATGTTTGGACATTTTACACGAGTATTATCATTAGTTGTACTCAATGTTGAAATTGAAGAAACAGTCGAGCGTATTGTTATATATGACGCACTTTTTTTAAAATTTTTTTTTTATATGTGTTTAATGTTCAAATATTGATGAAAATCGTATAAATTTCGCTATTTTACAATTTGTGTGTGAATAAAACTCGTATGACTTCATTGAAATACGTACACAACAGCTCGAGACGAAAACGCACGGACAACTGTACAAATTAAATACAATTTTCAATTTTAATTTATCGAAAACCATTCGCTAACGATAAATACATATATATCAATGATAAATTGTAAAAATGATAAATGAAGATAAATAAGGTAAAGAAAAATTGTATTCGACCCTCTAATATATCCCAACTTCGCCCGGCTATCCACCAACGACAGCGGCCCTCTTTTTTTAATAAATTATATTCAACCACGCGTAATACATTGTTTTTTTTTTTTAATTTTTTTTTTTTAATATCATTATTGTTTTTGTCGACGAGTTTCCGGGCGAAACATTATAATATTATTATTCGGGACTTTTGTGCGGAGTTTTCTCGGTTTGCGCAAACTTCGTCGGCCGACGACGACGACGACGACGAAAACGGTTCGAGCAGAATAACACGGCAAATAACAACGAAATTATATTATTTTTCGACGGTTGTCCGGAACGTCGAATAATAATAATAATAATTATTATATTCCGGGGGGCCAGTCGTCGTCGTACGGTGTACGATATTATTTAAACGGCCGTTAAAACGTTATAATCGACTTGATTTGGAATGCGCGGCGCAGAAGTCGACTTCTGAAAGCCCGTGCCGTCGATTGAAGAGGTCCGTATCTAACGTTCGAGATCGGTCAGACGACCATCAAAGTTGTTTTTCGGGCTGTTATTATCTCGTGTTGTAATTTCATGTTACGATAATTTCGACCGGTTTGAATTCCAGTGGTTTTGCCATCAATTTATACTCGTACGTATCGTAGGTATCGCTATTCGGTTTCATCGTCGTTTCTGGATGTCGACGGTGTTCCTCCCAGAACACGTGGATTTTTTTCTTTTAAGGACCTTTCGCCGGACGACAAAAAAAAAAAACTTTCTCATATTCTGCAATGACAATTCGTGTTCAATATCGATAATATGACCGTTATTATTCCGTATTTACCTACAAACCGCTTGCAATCATTACCTAATTAATTTCTATTTACACACAATAAAAATTCGTCGTATAAAAATCGCGCGTCGCCCAGTCTTTAAAAACACTGTCAACTGGGCGACGAAATATTTTCGCATAAATGTCGCCAGTTGTTCACTAGGTTAAACAAAAAAAAAAATGCACTGTCCAGAACGCGAACATATGCGTTCAGTTGACCGCCGACAATCCGTGAAACGTTTAAACCACTCGAAAGTCACGAAACAACGACTCAAAGAATCGTCGCCAAAAGCGATTTTTCTATCACCGCGTACGTTTCCTCGATGCACGCACGTTGTTCATTGATTTCGGGCATGTCGAAAACGGCAAACGAAACAAACCTGGGTAAAAACCGCATGTAAATACTAAACTGAGATAAAATAGCGACATTGGGTTTTGTTTAAAATATTCACTATAATGCCCGGGGAATACGGAATATTTATAATTCAAAACGTAATCATGTCCGAGATTAGCCGTTATATTTGTCCAGGTGCTTTTCGAAACAGACCTGGTATTTACAGAATCGTATCGAAACAATAGTAATCGACTGTAAACGGGAAAAAAACGAAATATCATACACTAATATATCGCCTTGTTGTACGTGTTTTTTTTTTAATTGCTTTTTTTTTTTTATTTTTTTATTGAGATTTATAGGGCCGTAGAAATAAAAAGATTAATCGTGTTTTCGGATTCAATACCCTAATATATTACGATATGTTTTGTACACGAATTTATGAACGTTAATGTGATTAATTTACGAATGTTTTTTCTGTTTGTTTGTCTCGAAACGTTAAAAACGCTATACAGACACAGATTGCACACCCGGGAAAAACATTTAGATACAATACATACTTAAATATTATTATTGAAAACCCCAGAGATGTTTGAAAATACCCGTCGTTTTTTTCTTCTCGAAAATTTGATATACTCTTAAACGCGAAAACATATTGAATCCCGTTCGTTTCATAATTTACACCTAATCAGTATTTTATTGGTTTCGTTGTTTTATACACGTCGATATACGGCCCGGATACGCTATACGTGCTGCAGGGCGTGCGTGAAATATTCGGGTTGATTTTCAAAAACAAAAAAAATGTTTCGTTTTATTACCGGAAAGCGCGTTTAACGGGATTTTTACTGTCCCTTCTTAACACGTATACGTATAAACGTATATCCACTCAACAATAATAAATACGAATTATGTAAATTGTAATATTTGAATAAAGCGAACACCGTCCGATACGGTAATAATATTCGTATGCGGACACCGCAGCTCGCCGAGTACGCGATATCGTCGTCGTAAAACCGAATATAGAGGTGACGTTTTTACGCCGGAATCGAAATATTACGCAACTATAATAATATATATATATATGTATATACAGACGCGAAATGGAAATACGGAAAACGTATGTATAATAAAACCCGAGCAATAACCGAGCGGGAGACACGTATAGTTTTGAAACCGGAGAACTTCCAAACGTGCCGAAGCGACCGACGACGTTCGGGTCGGTTCTTCGCTCATCCGAATCCGTCGTGGTTTGTTTTTGGTCCATAAAAAAAAAAAAAAATGAAAAAAAAAAAAAAACCCAACCACCGGCCCCGACAGCCGACGTATTCTGTATATTTTACACCGTTCGTGGTCCTACATTATTATTTTTATTATTATTATTTACTCCGTCGTTACTCCCGCAGGACGACGCGAAATATACCGGGGTCCCGTCCGCGTATTGCCAAACCGGGGCTAGAGCCCCCCTCCCCCCCAGTGGACCTTCGATTACGCTGCTGTTTGGAAGACTTTCGCTCGCCTAGGTTATACGACCAAGTGTTGAAGACGTCGCGATGGATTCAGACCGCGGCGTTTTCTGTGTTGTCGGCTCGTTTGTGTAACAAATTATTTGCCGAAGGTCCCAGAGAGGAAGCAGTTATCTACTATCTCACTCGCAAAACCTGCGATTTGACTGATTTCACGCGAATCGGAAATCATATTTTAATCCACGCAATCCAAACCGAAGAACGCAAATAACGATCGGCGATTTTTAACAATACATTTCAAAGGTGTACACTGTAGGTGTAGGTGTAACGGTGTACATGTGTCGCTCCCAGTGGAGTAGTCCCGGCCTTAGTCTATGAATCGTATACTAAGTCATATGGTTTTTGGCGTTTGAGACGCCTTATGACTATAGAGTTTTCGAGTAGTAGAATTGCAGCAGAGTTGGCGTGTTGGTTCAGCCATGTCTCACGTTTGAGGGCAAACCTGGTAATCTCGTCTTGGACGCAGGTGATCAATGGCGACAATGGTACGGAGAGCGATGTTCTGGCAGCGTTGAATACGCTACCTTTTCTTTATAATTTGCAGTTTTTTTCTGGCGAACATGGTGTTTCCAGTTGAATTGCGAGTCGAGGTGAATTTAAAGATATGTTGCCGAGTCGCGCTGTAAATTCAAATACTAAGGAGCGACTCCAAGCACGAAATACTACTGGGTCACGGAGAATAGTTGGTTAGGAGTTCGTTTAAATAAGACCGGGAAAGCGTGTTTTTTCTCGCTGGAAGACCAAAGTGAGCCATACGAAACGGTCCACGTGGCGCCCAGTAACCGGGTTTATTGGTTTATGGCAAACGCTGTAAGCGGTTAGGCCGTGCACCGAGAAGAGGAGTTTCCGGTGGAGGAGCAGCGTTAGAATGGCAACCCCGGGAGAGTACTCGATATAAGGATAGACGGCGCGATGTTGTGTTGGTGGCGGAAACTCCGGAGGACGAGGAGGAGTAGTAGAAGAAGACGACGAAGAGACCTAGCCAACGAGTGCAGCGTGTCCCCGGACACGGTGCTGTCGGCTCTAGCCGGTTCGGCAATGCGCGTCCCGCCGTTGTCCTGGTCAGACGCACACGCGCTTTCGTAGTAGCAGTAATAATGATAAAAACGCACGGAAATAATATTACTACGTCGGCGTGCGGTGAATTACTGTAATAATTCTATATATGTACAAGGAGGGAGAAAGGTCAAGCCGGTTGACAATAATAATAATAATAATGATTTTACGATCCGTCGTCGTCGTTTTTCTGTCACACAGCTGCTGCGCGTGCTGCTACCGCTGGCAACGGTTTTCCCCCCCCCGGTTTTCAGAGTCAGTCGTAGGGTATTATTATAGGTATGGTCGTGATAGGGCTCATATATATATATATATATATAAACGATCGTGTAAATAAATCGCAAAACGGCACGTATATCGATATGACAATAATATTTACAGAGATAGCCTTTTTTTTTTTTTTTACAAACGGTGTCTAGACCGTAAAAAAAAAAAAAAAAAAAAAAACGTCTGGTATTGTACGCTAACTGCTAACGCGCGTAAAAATACTAAAATATGCTAATGACATTAATGGGCCCCCGGGTGGCCAGTTTTTCAAATTTTGTAAAAATTATTTTTAACAATTTAATTACCGCCTTTGTGACTACGACGAGACAATTCCACGGGAAGGGATAACGGCCGTTTAACACTAAGAACAAACCGGAAATAATGAAACCGTATTATTGTCGTAAATCTTCCCATTTATTAAGAAAACTAAAACGAAAATGAAAAAAAAAAAAAAAAAAAATGATACAATGCATCTATAGCTATAGATCCCGAACGATTTTAGAACATGTGCTACACTTGAAAATCAGAAGAGGTTTTCTGGTAGAAAAGTTGTTCACAGACAACGTGTCGGTTTTTTTTTTTATCGACAATATACGGTCGCAGTGATCGAGTAACTCAAGTTGCTTTTATATATTTAAAGCCAATGTGATGCAGTTTTCGAGTTTAAGTCCAAAAACGAAAAAACCATGGGACTAGAAAGAAAGCGAGCAACCATGGAGCGAAATTAACGTTATTTACTTTTGTAACACGACCGAAATGAGGTGGAGGGAGTGAAAAATAAAACATTTTAATCTTTTATTTCAGTATCCGTGTACAGCAGTCGCATGCTTCCGCAGAAGCATTTTTGAAAAACTGACGAAATTCCCCGGGGCGGTTCCGAATCGATTTGATCTGGAACACTCTCGCGGGAAGCACTAAATCAGGTACTAAAATAATTACCGAAATTAAATTAAATATAGACAGCCGCATTAGTATTTTAGCACTTAAATAAAATTTAGCTATTTTATCGCGTGTAAATTTTTTTTTTTAGCATTTAGCGAAACGGTATCGCAGTACTGAATGTACACATTTGAACGACATCTATGGAAAATGTCGGGCACCAAAGCTAAACGCATACTCTTCGCGTTTTCGCCGGAAAGCCGTCCTCTAGTGTTTTCGCGCGTATTTAATATAAATTGTGCCAAGTGGTTTTGTTTTTTTTTTTTGTTGTGTCAGAGTTGGTTTTTTTCCTTTTCCTGTACCACGGCCGGCGTCAATTACAAAAAAAAAAAAAAAAAATTAACAGAGTACTTTGCCCGTCGCGACAACCGTTCGTCAAGAGTTGCAACTAACAGCGGCGGCGGTGTCGAACGCAGCTAGGCGTCGGCGAATACACCAGTCAACGAAATTTTATGGAAAGAAAAATGGCCAGTATTTTATTATTTTTATTTTATATATATACGTTCGATATTACGTTCAGTGTTATTTGTGTCGTATTATTATCTTTTTTTTTTTTTTTTTGTTTTACAGCGGGTTTTCCTGTTATTTTTTGACACCGCCCATTGCTTTTGATCCTTTTTTTTTCTTTTGCTTTTTTTCACTTTGACTGTTTGAATTGCTTTGAACTGTCGTCTGTCCTGCATCAGACGGCCGACCGGCCTGTGGCATTATTCCTCATACGGCGATAGGATATTTTCCCGTTTTTTTAACGGTCGAGTTTTTGTATCGTTTGATTGTTTTACGTGCGTGGTTTTCTATTTATTCTTTTACATTCCAGTTTTGTGATTATCGTTTCATTTTTTTTTTTTTTTTTTCCCGAAACGCAGTTTTTCCATTACGGTATATACAAATATGGAAAAATTATTTTGATATCAGTACCTGTTAGCAGAGCCGGATCGAGCCAGTGGGATTCTGGGGGCACTTTTCGGCGGGCCGCTGTAGGTGTTTAGATTCTGGTTTTACTATATGATGTTCGCTTTTTTTTCTTCTTTTTTTTGCGTCTGAACAACTTTTCTACTAGAAATCTTGCTTCGTTTTTTCTAATTGAAGTTCAGATCTAGTCGGCGCATTAAAGAAGGAGGAGGGGAGGGAGTGATGTTTTTATTTTTGTTTTCTTAGTAATTGGGGGGGGAGGAAACAGGAAATGGCAACGGCGCGGTGGTTCTTTAATTTTCGATTTTATTATAATTTTTTTTTTTTTTGTTATAATTCGGGTAAAACCAATAGTAGTAAAGACCTGAAATATTCACAGAGTATTAATTTTTTTTTTTCGATAGGCATTTGTATTTAGACAACCCATTCTTTCTTTATAAATACAGTGCATAATGGGTGTATAAACATTAAATAATACAAGAAGTAGTAAATATGAATACATGAACATGTTCGGGGTCGTACCAACAATGAGGTAGTCCCGACTCTTAGCTTAAGTTACTTAAACTAAATCGTACGGCTTCAAGCGTTTGAGACTCCTGAAGTCTTGCGAGGTGTCACGAAGTCGTTTAGCAGTTACATTAATCTGTTCACGTATTTGTCAGGAAACTTTTTGATTTCGCCACGGATATCTTCAGATCGCGGTGTAAACCGCACAGAGTGTTTAATATCAGTATTTTTACCCAACCCCTCTCGTAAGACTGCTAGTGATACACATGCACATACGTAGAGGGCCCAGTCTGTATGGTTTTCCCGGGCCGACAACGTCAGTATCGTTTAATATATTTTTACGCTGCATGTAGCGATACTATTATACAGTGGGTTTCAAAATGATTCATCCGATTTCAATAAAAAATTATATTTATTGTAAAATTTGAATAATCGCGTTAGGATAAGTTTTACAAGTTAGTCGATTACATTAAGTCTTAGGTGTAATATTTACAAATGGTCAATGTGACCTCCCTGACTTGTACGACACACATTTAAGCGATATTCAAATTCCTCATAAACCCGTTGAAGCATGTCAACTGTAATCAAGTTGATGGCGTCTGTAATACGACTTATCAATTCATCGTGGACGGGGAGTTGTTTTTTATGTAACCCCGAAGGAAAAAAAATCACAGACTGTAAGGTCCGGCGAACGGGGCGGCCAAATTGTAGCGTCATTAGCACTACAGCGACCGATCCATCGCTGTGGTAGCTGACCGTTAAGCAATTTGTACGGTTTATATTTCAGACGTGTCCGGGAAACACGCGAAACTGCGTGTCTGTGGTTAATCAAGTTCTCTGGATGCACGACAAACTGATTTCTGCGGACTTCTTGCGAAACGTTGTGGAATTTGTTGGACATTCGAAGTTGTTGGTCAATCTCTAGTGACTTCCCTTTACACGAGCAACCGTTTATTGGATTGTTTGATGTCACTCTTCGAATACTTTGGGCCGTTGGAGGTCCAATGTTATACTTTCGTCGAAAATCGAGGCATCACGTTATTATTGACATAATAACAGATTCGCATTTTTCGAAACGGAGCGCGCAAAACGGTTTTTCGTCCCTCGGCCCCGGGGTGGACGTTATCGTAACCTATCGGTAATCGATAAAAGCTCGATAACCCTGCCCCCGTGTCTTCGTTTGTCACAAACTACAGGAACAATATTTATAGTCTACTGAAATCGGATGTATCATATTGTAGATTGGATGATATCATAACACAATTATTATACGTCGAGGGCACCTTAAAACAATATCACCAGTGCACTCACTCAGTACCGCCGCCGCCGCCTTACGCGCTATAATTTTGTACTCAATATTATTATTATTACTATTTCGGTTTTGACGGTGTGGTGACGCGGTTTTTCTCACGGAAATAGCCTATCCGGCGTTTATATTATTCAGGCCGTTGACGATAATATTATACAATACATTACGCTTATTACTCGTGTATATTATTATAATGTATATATCGTGTGTGTGTGTGTGGGGGGGGGTAATGGTATTTATAATAAAATGTAATAACGCGCAATTACCGCGCCGGCGACCAGCGTATTTCTTTAAAATTAATTTTTTGATATTTTTATTTTTATTTTTTTTTTGTTGTTATTAACCTAACTCGTAGACGTGTACGCGTACCTCTCTTACACACTTGTATTATAATATATAGTGCCGGTGACGACGGGCCGCACGGTAGCTGCACACCATAACGTCGTTATATATAATCCCCGTGTACGTTGAAACGTGGGATAACGTCGTCAGTCGATAGCCACTTGATGGCGGCGGGCTTTATAATATTTTTATTATCGCCGCTTTTTTTTTTTTTTTTTCATTTTCATTTTGTTTTTTTCGAATCGCACCGGCCCGCGGCGGCCCGATGAGGAGGAGGACTGTTGACGGCTTCCGGACATACGGGTGTACACGACGAATATACATACATAAAAAATTTAAAATAATAATAATAATAAATAGTTTAAGTAGTAACGAAGGAAAAGTACTGGGTACACACGAGCGTGTATATTATTTACGTATTATTACAGCCCTCTTCGCGGTCCCATTACACGAAACGCGTAACCATGTGCTTTTGTGAACGCGCCCGAGTATATCCACACACACACACACGCCGATCTGTCACCGCTCACTCGACAACAATTAAAAAAAAAACAAAAAAAAAAAATAATAATAATATACCTCGTAAGTATACATTATAAAAAACCAACACACCGACCAGTGCTGCATCGCGCGTTCGATTATTATTATTATTATTGTTATACGATTACGTATTTTCGGGACACGGTCGAGACACAATGGAGGCCGGCCTCCATTGTGACTTTTCGAGAGTTTCGCGGTCGGTATGTTCATTACGACTTGCGTTTGTTTTTTTGTTTTATCGTTTGTCTCGACTTGCGAAATAACAATAATATCGTGTTTAACGCCCGGAGTACGTGAAAATATATGTCCGATCCGAAATCTCGGCCCGGGAACGTACCCGTGGTATTAAAATGTCTACGTAAAATGGGGTATTTTTCTGTACTCGTAATCACTTGTAATTTTTGGCCTAGGGGTCGGCTTGGGGACGGTCGTCGTGAAAAAAAACGGGAGCGCATGAGTGCGGGAGAGAAACGGTTCGGGGACCGGGTAAACCGGAGAATTCCCAAAGGAAATGAATGCCGGTAGAAAAAACGGTAAAAGATACCAGGTATTACAATAAGACTTTTCGTTGCGGAAAATCGCACACGGCATTTTGTATACGCGTCAAATCCGTATTATTTTAACGTTTTTGTTATATTTAATGCGTTTAAAATTTAAAAAAAAAAAAAAAAAAAAATACTACAACTTTGATTGCGTTAATTTCAAATGCTACATTCCTATAGATTTCTGTGGTGCGTCCTATGCCTACAATACGGCGTGTATATATTAAGCCGCGCCTCCTATACGATTTACGCTAAAGCAAAAATATACGATTTTTTTTTTTTAAACATTTTTTTTTTTTTTTTTGTATTTAACGAATCGAGTCCGGGCCCGTTTATATTATTATTTCGCGGTGGCCGTAGACGGATTTCGATTAAATTGGCCCGCAGTAATGTTATATACAGTAGAGAATAACAATGCGATCCCATTATTTCGCAGTGCTCGCAATCCCCTTCCCTACCGACGTATTATTATATTTAAATAAACCACACCAAATAAAAAAAAAAAAATGTTTATCTGTCGGTTCTCACGAGCCGTCGTCGACGGTAACGTGCGATTTTCGGTTTTTGTTTTTGTTTTTTTTTTTTTTTTTTTGTCTTTTTTAAACTCTATTTTATTATTACTGTGCTTTTTTATTATATTTTTTATGAATTATTATATTATTATATTAGTATAATTATCTATCGTTTTACCGTTTTACGGGCGAATCACGAGTTAAAAATCGGCGCGACGAAAACGTCTGGACCCGCGCGCCATTATAACGATATCATTTCGATCCAGGGCCGGCCCTAGGGTAGGAAAATGTGCCCTAAGCCCCATAGTTACGCCATGAAATCTAGCAAATAAGTTAAATTAAAAAAAAAATATATATATATATATATCGTAGAGTTAAAGTTTGTAACAAGACAAACGGCATTTATTTGGGCATTTAACTTAAATATAGGTAAAGCAAATAATTGATGATAAATTGATGTTTAATAGGCTTTAATATTAGTAAAAAAATTAACCTGCGTTAAATTCGTATTAAATACATTTGGAGGGGTAATAGTTATAATTTAATATATACAAATGAATGAAAACGAAATTCGGCAAAGAGATATAACATATATCTCTGCGTTCCGGAAGCAGGAACATAGGCAGGAACATTTATCCCGAAATTCAGCCCCTAAAGGTTGGCTGACACGGGGAGTTTGGTATTTTGGAATTTTTTCATTGTTGATTGTGGGTAACCACTTTAGCGACACCGATAAAATTTATTGTAAATAGCTAACAAGAGGCACTGAAAGCAAATACTAAAAGCTCGGTAACCGCGTAACATGTATTAGTTAACAAATCCAAATCCAAAAAAAAAAAAACTATCATCTTTATATAGTAAAAATAAATATGAGAATAAGAAAATGTATTCTATGTGTTGTATATATGTTTAGTTTCGTTCTATCCGTGTCCGAAATCGTTTTTATTCCTTTTCATTTACACGAATTCAATGCAATTGTAAGCGAGTGACAGTCATTTGGATTTATTTATTTATTTATTTCCATATTTTCCTTTCTTTAAAAAAAAAAAAAAAAAAATTACGCCTCCAATACGCCCTCACTTGCGAATCCAACTAAAATAACGAGGACGATAAAGCGATTGCGAATTTCTCAAACAATAGAGAAACGAAGAAGAAGATCGTTTACAAGTAGCTCAATCACGTGCCACATAATCGACAGAACAACACGCGACATGACTCGGAGCAAATCGATTTTTACAAATCTACATTATGGGCGACGAAGTATACCGAACATATTGTATATCTTAAAGCACTCGAACAAAATACATTTATTAGCTGTTTATTGACTATTTATTTATTTATGATATCTAGCAATGGCAAAACACACTGCCGGGTCTGCAGTTTTATTATAGATCATAAATTTATTGAGAAATTGATGTTTGATCGGCTTTAATCGGTTAGTCAACCAATTGCGGTGCAATTCGTAATAAATATATCTGGAGGCAGTATAGTAAAATATATATATATTTAATGAAAACGTCGGAACAAATCATAATTCAAATAGAGGCGCCTAAAAAAAAAAAAAAAAAATTTTTAAAAAAGGCCAAGCGAACAACGACTTTGTCCGTGGCTCCGTAAAAACTAAGGCCGGCTATGTAATTCGATTCGTATTCGTAATGAAAAAACAGCAATAACAATACAATAATAAATCGTATTTATACATTAGAACGAGCAAGTCGGGTCGGCGATACTACTCATCATCATTTCTCTCCTTGTTCGATAACCTTATAAAAAAAAAATATTATATAATAGTACAATAATAGCGATTATCTATATTACGCACTATTATTGTCATCACAATAATAATACACGCATCAATATAATATTATTTGTACGTTGTCACTATCATATTACAAACTGTAATAATAATATCGGAATTCGCTTACGTCGTCGTTAATAAAAATAATTTTAAAAAAAAAAAAAAAAAAAAACCACGCACGGGTTCGTTGTTTTGAATTTCTTCGAAAACTCTTATATATACACATATAGATACGTGCGTTATGTTATTATTATATTATAAACGGTACGCCGATTGTTTGAGAATAAAAAAAAAAAATAACGCATATCTTTCGGGATTTTAAACAATGAGCGAGAATGAGGAGTGTGACTATCGTTTTAGTCTATAATCGGTAATCGCGGCAATAATAATAAACAAACAATTAAAGTCGTTTTTTTTTTTTTTTTTTTTTTTCGAATTATTTAATCGATTGTTTACGTTTCGTTACGTACGCTAAAAACGATTACCACCAGGCCTATTCGCGACGTTCCGAAGGGCTAAACGAAAAGAAGAAAAAAAAAAAAAAAAGAAAAAAATATTGGCGAAAGATATAATACAACCCGCCCGCAGGCGGTCACGGCGAGCGTGTCGAATTTGTCGAAGTTGATTTTCATAACCGGCGATAACATTGATAACATTATCATTGTTTGTGTTATGCGTATTATTTGTCTTCGATCGGTTAACAGGTCAGCGATATAACAAACAATATGACAATACTCGTCAAATAATATTTAAATTCGTAAACGTATAGGAATTTTAATTTCTACGCTTAAATCAAAATCACTATTCCGAGTGTTTTTTGAAAACGCATTATTATTGAAATTAAAACTTAACTCGTGCAACTTTTGTTACGGTAAAAATTATTATTCATCTTTTTTTTTTTTTCCTCTCTCGATCGAATGATAATTTGATAATTTTTATTTGTTTAATTTTAATTTTGTTGTTTTAGTGTTTATGAGGAAATGTTAAGTATTTTTCTATTTTTGTTTTTTTTTTTTTTTGCACGGTAATACGTACTTCAGAAAGCAATTTAATTCGTGTACGTAACAGACGGGAATGACCCGAAACAAACGTTCTTTGCTTTGATGTGGTTGAAAACTTATTTTACAGTGCATTGAATATAACGGTAAAGTCGAATAAATTACTTTTGAATTCTTTGAAAAATAAAATACAAAACTATTAAAAAATGCAATATTAGTTGTTGTTTATAAATTACATTAAAACAAAAAAAAAATTTCAATTAAAATAAAACGCAATTACTATTTTATACCTTTTTTTTTTTTTTTTTTTAATTTGTCTCAATAGAATTACTTATGATTTATAACAACAATATATTATTATTAAACCGCTCGTGTTCGTTCAACGGGTTGTATATTTGAGTAAATTTTTATACGAAATCAAAGTATAATATACAATTTTGTTTCTCACTTGACCTTGTTACGAACATTATTTTTGATTTCGAGTGTAGGCTATTATTTTTACTAAGACGTGTGTGGTTTTTTTCCTCTCGTAAAAAAAAAAAAAACACTTTTTTTTTTTTTAATTAGTAAATAACATTAATAACGCCGTACCATAAAAACGCATGTTATTCGTTCGGTAGTATTTTATTTCAACAATTTGTCGATTCCCCGGCAGGTTTTTTCTTAATAAATAAAAAAAATATTCCAACAAATGACCGTATATCATATATATATAAATATACATATTCGTATATTTTTTTTTTTTTGTCGATTTCTGGGGTGTACAAGGGCAAACACATCTTCGACAAGAAACGTCATTTGATCGCAACGGTTTATCGTTGCTTTCAGTATATCAACCGAATTGCCCGCCGGCAAACATCCCCGCGCCTCTGTGTTACAACAACAGCGGCCTACCCGTGGTGCGAAGGGTGTTCGGTTTTTCGTTCGCTATCTCCAATTTCCGTGGCCGTATTTATTTGTCGCCGAGTCGATTACGGAATCGATAAAACCTTCGTTATAATAGTGCATAATAACATCTAGACCCGCGGCCCGCGATTATATTTTGCAACGTAGCATGTCTTTTCTGTTTCGATAAAATCTAAACTGCTGTAAACCTAACCCGGGGCTATCGAACAAATTGGAAAATATACGTTAAGATTAATTAAATTGCCTACCTACATATTGACAGAATAAAGACGTCCCAAAAAAAAAAAAATATACAAACGGAGATCATCTGATTGATTTACAGAACATTAAAATATTAAAAGAAAAAGTACAGTAACATTGAACTTTCAATTATCTATCCAAAGCATATGGACATGGAGACCGTATCCTAATCTTCGAAACAACGCATTAAGAATGATGTCCACTTTATTAGCACTTACACTTGTGAGCATTTTTTTTCACGAATGAAAATTGTCAAATCGAAAACTAGAGGTCGGTTAACTGGCGTTCACTTGGAAAACTCTCCGGGGATTACATCGTCTCAGACCCAACCAAACATAGACAAATTGGTTAGTGAAAAACAATGTCGGATTTAAAATTTAATCATGAAAATTATAATGACAAAACTGAATTTTCGTATAAAATACGCGTTTCCGTTGCGAATGCGGCCCGCGAGATTTCTAGAAAATAATAAGTGGCCCGCCGTATAAAAATATTGAAGAACCATGATTTAGATTAATGGAATATTGCAATAATTTAAAGTGTATCGTATTCATTGACTCGTCGGTTTGCGACGTTGAGTTGAATTTTTTATATTGAACGTAACAAAAAAGAAAGGTAAAAAAAACGAGTAAAATACTAATTTTACACTTGCGTTTGCCGTAACCGGCATACGATTATGGACAAAACCTCTCGAAGTAATTGACAATTACTAAATAAAATAAAAAAAATAAAAAACCATACAAATCTTAAAAGCCAAAGAAATAATATTTTTGTCGGGTGTGGTTATGTACGACGGTCGTCTCGTTAGCCCGAACGCGTAGGGCGGTAAATTTGGAAGAGGGACCGGAGGGCGAAAAAAAAAAAAAAGGGCGACTCGATACACGAGTGGCGCACATCGGCCCGGCATCGGACACGCGGATTTCATCGGTCCCCGCGGAATTCCCATAAACGGGAATATAATAATACTCGAGAATTCTAACTATTATTATTATTATTATTATTATTATTATGATGCTGTCGTTTTCGCTGCACGGGCATCGTTCTCCGCCTTTTGTGATAACGATACATTATTATAATATACGCGTACGGTGTCGCCGGCGATTCGTCTTCTTTTGGCACGTCGATTCTCGAAAACGCACGTATGTAAAAAAAAAAAAAAAAAATAAATAAATAAATAACACGCACGCAGCATCCCATTGTCCGGGCCGTCCGGTTCTCGTTCTCCGTTGGACATAATCTCTCTCTGGCGACGCGGGCGCGAATTGTCACGAATATTATTCCGGAATTATTCCGTTCATTCATGTATACCGTGGCCATCAATCAACACGCACGCATAATAATAATAATAATAATAATATAGTATTATATTAGTATGCCGGGTCGTCGACAATGCGACTGGGGGTTTCTTTGAACTAATTGTCAACAGGTGAATCGTCGAAAAACACCTTAATTATTCGTGCGCGCATACTCTGTGCTCATGCCGTATACGCATATATATATATATATATATATATATTATAATATACAGGGCGATTCTGTTGTCGTAACGTCTAACGGACATTTCGAGTATGGGCCCGGCCACCATAATCATCCGGCGGCGTAACCGGGAAAAATATTAGTTAAATTAAATTAAACGTCGTCATAAAACAAAAAAAAAAAAATAATATATATATACGAAGCATGATCAAAAAAATACCTTACCAGTATATCTGCGCTAAACATAAACGTATCGGAAATATACACGTATCAAACGGAAGTAGATAAAACGCTCAATTAAATTATTCAAGCCACGGGTTAATACGATCTTTGAATAATGAACGACAATGCGTTGAAGTCGTATACATTTGTCGTGCCTGCCGTTCCGTCATGTCCGATAAACTCGAGCAGCGTGTTTGCATTAAATTTTGCATTAAACTCGGTAAATCAGCGACTGAAATTTTCATATGATTTAAAAAAAAAAAAAATCATTTAAAGATAAAGCGATGAGCAGATCTAAAACATTAGAACGGCACAACGGGTTTATTGGGGGTCGTCAAGCCATTAACGATGACTCCTGGTGCTGGTCGACCTTCGACTTCAAGAAATGTGGAAATTGTGGCAAAAGTTCGATATTAAAGGCCTTATTTATTATGAATTTGTTCCAACGGGTCAAACGGTTATTCAGACTTACCACAAAGCTTTAATTTAAATTACGAGAAAGAATCCGAAAGAACTGTTCAGAACGGTTCCAGAATCGACCGTGGTTGTTGCACCACGACAACGTGCTTTATCATTCTGCCTTATCAATCCGATCAGAGACCTTGCCCTTGTGATTATTTTTTATTCCCAAAAATTAAAACTGACTTTATAGGACAACGATTCGATGATATCGAAACAATAAAAAAAATGCGGTCCATCAACTCAAATAACTTAAAGTTGAAGACTTCCAACATAACTTCCATAAGTGGCAGGATAGATGGGATAAGTGCATAACATCAGGCGATGAATACTTTGAAGGAGACTAATATTTAAACAATAATTTGTTTATTTAAATTTTTAAATTAAAAAAAAATTCCGGTATTTTTTGATCACACTTTGTATATATAAAATAGAGGAGTTACAACTTATTATAACCCCCGATCGTCCTCCCTGTATACACCAACGATTGTGTATTGGATTTCGGTCGTTTACAACGAGAGAATACTTTTTAAAACCGCAGTAATATGTTGTCGCATAATATATGCTCGGATTATGGAAAGTTATAGAGCCCGGATCGAAATGCACTGAAAAACAGACAAATACGCTCGTACGCGTGGCCAAACACTTCCTATAGACGATAAAATAACCCAAAACCGAAAAAACCGTACGTAGTATCACTTCGAGGGGATCGAAAACGGTAATTTTCGGGCCTTACGACTATTTGACGGGGTTTCGGACGGCCCGGTATGAACTTCTGTAAAAGGTTCTGTTCGAGTTTGATAACGCGCAATTTCCGGGTTCCGACGATGGAATTAAACGAATTTTCGAATCCGGGCGATGTTGAAACGACGTTCGATATGATGTCGCATGAACGCAGTCGAATAAAAAAAATGAAACCCATCGAGACTTTTCCCGAGTGCCTTATATATCAGGAACACTTGTTCTACTGAACACGCCGCTGGTATCCCGCGGGGAATTAAACTCGAAGAATGTCGAGAAACGCCCTGTATACACACGTCTGCGGTATGCGTGCAAGTGGATGGTGATTGTGTGGGTATAGTGTAGTGATGGATATTTGTTTCCACGAGACCAGTCACGTTAAATGCCTCGGAATAAACCGCATGGGGGAGACCGTAGTATGACCATTGTGCCCATTATCTCCGCTGGTCACCGGACTCGCGAGAGACGATAATTATCTCGTTTCTCTTGTCTTTTCGGCCGTTTTTGTGGAAAGCATCCGGTTCGTATCGGTTTACACATCTATTTTATATACGGCCGCCGACATAATAATGAAATAATAATTGTATGACCGTATAATACGAATCAGAGCAGAGGCCTCCAACTGTTTTTTTCTGGGAGGGAAATGCTTTTTTTTTTTCCCTTTTTTTTTTTTTTCGCCCCTTTTTAAATAGTTTTAACGATATCCATGGGATCTCGTGTATTCGCCGAAATCGTCGCGTCGCGATTGAACAAGAATGAAAACATATTGAAATAATAAAATATTATTTCTATACAAGACAAATGAAAACTATACGACAATAATGCCGTCTGTATGAGAACGGCTACTGTGTGCCGCGGCCGAGACGCGGATTGACGAACATAATATATACGATTGTTATTTTTTTGTTATGGTAAACTTTAAATTTTCACGTTTTAAATTTCGAACAAATATTAATAGATCGGTAATATTTTGTATTTTTTAAGGTTTTTATTAGGCTTCATATTTTCAAATCAAAAATAATAAATTTGATTTCCATTTGCCGCCAATTTGTTCTATTAAATAATATCGTTATTAATGTAAAAATCAATATTGATAGTTTTCGTCTGACGATTTTAATAAATCGTTACTATAGTATTGCGACCGTGCTGTTATATATTGTAACAAACCGTTGTGCGAGAATGTTTTGTTGAATTATTCTCGTTAAAGAATTTAACATAATTTTTTGTCCGGCAATAAATAAGACGTCCGACAAAGACATCGTTTTGTTGTAGATTGCAACTCATTCGTTTGTAGTTCTCGATCAAAAGTACATTGAAATGGAGCAAACGGGAAATCAAAGCTTAAAAACCAATAATTTTATTTTGGAATCGAAAATTGCACATTTGACGAAAGAACTCAGATGGGCTAAAACAGAAATAAAAAAAAAAGACGATCAAATCACGAAACTTATTGACGAAATGGAGAAGATTAAAGACCACGACGCTAATCAAGGGCGATTACTGGAAGAATTAATCGAAAAATACGATGAATTGAACGAAGGAAAATTATTAATTACGGAACAGATAAACCGATTAGATCACTGTGACGAAATAAAACACGACGAGCACAGGTTCACGGACCTTATCAGTATGCTATTGCTAATAGTAGTCGAATTGAAGGAAAAAGAAAACGTAGAAATAAATAAAAGTCGACTTGAAATTAATAACGAAATCGACTTGAAGAATGAAAGAATAAACGGTTTAATAGGTAAGACAATAATATTTACGTCTTCTAGATCTTAATATATTTGTCGATGATTTTATTCTTCAGATACAGAGATTCGTCTAAAAAATCGAGTGCATGTGTTGGAAGAAAATATGGAACGGTTGAACTCGGAGATGAGTGCTGTAAAAGAAATTGCCAGAACACATATGCAAGAAAACGATAGAATTGTAAAAAGATGTCAAGTATGTAGTCGATTAGTGAATATTTCTCGAACCATTGATTTTAATTAGAAAATATACAACAGAATCTATCATGCTGAGGTTTAATTAGTTAGTTACTAACAGATTTGTTTATGAAATAATAAATAACCAACCCCAGTGACTTTTTAATTTTTATTTATTTACAATATTTTCGTTCAAAGGAGGATACTCTAACCTTGAAAAGAAATTAATTATATTATAATTTGTGTTTGTTTATAAATTACAGGAACTCGAATCTAAAACTGCAATTGTCGACAGAAAAATGCAAAACACAACTCATTTGTCACACGCTAGTGACAAAAATGTCCAGGTAAAGTGTACTACTATAAGTATTAAAAAAAAAAATAAACCAAAGTAATTATTTATTTATTGTAAACACTAAAACAGCAAGAAATGATTGAGCAGTTGGTTGATTTGATGTCAAATCTTACATTATCAGAAGAGCGCAGCATACCGGAAAAAAGAAAATCTACTGAATTAAATACCCCGTTTGGCGTTGTTCACCAACGGAAAGTTCCAAAATTGTACTAAAATAATTTAAGGGTACAGTGGTAGTGGTATGATCTGTCCATTTATTTAAATTCAAATTTTATGGTTTGATTCGGTAAGTATATTATCAAGTGTTGAAATCGAATCGGTGAAAAACGATTTAATTTCGATAATATTGAAAGTAAAATTTTATTCGGTCCATTCGATCGTGGGGAAAACATGTTGGAATCCAAATCCGAAATACTTATTTGTATTACGTTATAACATACCTGTATTTTTATGACGTACGAGGTTTGTTCAAAAAGTAGCAGGATTTTGTATTTAATAATTACAAAACTCAAGTTCCATATTATTTAAAGATTACTCCTTCAAAATACTCTCCCCGGACGATATGCAGTGGTCCCTACAGTTTTACATCCATTTTTCAAACGTCCTAAAGCCTAAAGGTTTAGGCTAACCTAACCTAACCTAACACTTTTTCAATGTTAAAGCTTTAAGATCTGTTGCCGTATTCGTTTTAATGTCCTCTACATCTTGAATCATGTTCTTTATGCACAGATAGCAGTTAGTCTCTTGAAAAGAAAAAATTTCATGTGGCCAGATCAATTGAACAAGAAAAGTGAGGGGACACTGATATTTTTTTATCAGCCAAAAATTCACGAATCGACAGCGCCGAATCTGTTGGTGACAATGGTCACCGTGAAGAAATCGGGTTCCAAATTCGCCATTTTTTTGTGGCGCGTTTTGCGAATTTTCTCCCGTAAGCGTATTAATACGTCTTCATAGATTACCTAATTGACTGTTTCTTTTTTTTCATAGGGTACAAATTCAATATGAACAATACCTTCAATATCAAATGAAATAATGTTTTGACATACGACCGCATATTCCGAGGGTAACATTTTGTTTTCCATTGAGATGACTGGAACTTTGTTTCCGGATCGTGCCCATTATGCTTATATATTGTAACTTGTTAATACAAAAATATATTTGTTTCATATTCGTTATAAATTATAGTATTAGATTCAGAGATTAACGAGAAATGCGAGCGTTTGTTGGACCACAAAAATACGATTTCGTCGTTTCAATTGTTGTGCATTTTTACATTTTTATATTAACTAGTTTTCGACTAGAATTCTGCTCGCTAGACACAAAAAAAAAAAAAAAAAAAAATTATTTTTGCGTTCAAAGTTGAAATTTTAACGGAACTTAGTTCAAAATCGTTTTTCGAATATAAATTAAATTCCACTCTAAATTCTACTATCCCGTAACTTCCCACCTATAACTGGATGATCCACGATATCCACGATGTGATATTTGTATATTAGCCGTGATCGATGAAAAAACGGACGAAAACGAAAATTGAAATTGATAATAAATTAAATATCTACTATATTGTTTAAATATTATTTTTAATTTTTTTAATTTTTATAATACAGTATACAATCTATTTCCTCGGGAACAATAAGAATACGGGCTACAGGACAAAATAACACTACCCCCCTACTTGTCTTTTATGGAATGCTACTACTGCTTCATCGTGAACGGTTTTGATTTTTAGATCTGGATGTAGTGTTGAATGAGAGATATAAGATAGGGCGTTGGTGATTTTGCATAGAATATTATTTTGGAAAATTTGAATATTGCGTTAGTATTTTATATTTTTGCATTGGCCTCCAGAGTTGGCTTCAATAATGCCATAACCGCATTAATACATTTAAGTTTGGCGTGTTTGTTATATTGGTTACTAAAGTTTTATTTAAGAATAAAAAAAATGAAAACTATATACGCGATAATGAAACGTCATCCGTGTGAACGGCCACTGTGACGCGAATAGACGAACGTGTATAACGATATTTCGTATACGACAAATTTTTGATTTGTTTTGTCTCGTTTCCCGCATCGGTCGTTGGCCAAACCTTATTTGTAAACATAACAAAACTGTTCGTATCTCTGTGTCCTGTGGTAACGAGTTCGCGATAAAAAAAAAAAAAAAAAAAAAAAAAAAAAAAAAACAATACTAAATATCATACGCTTGGATATTTTTCGCTGTGTTGCATTTCCTAATCGCGTATATAATTTTATACGGCTTATGCAGAGAATATTGTTATGCGCCACTTTTGACATGACTGCAGCAGGTGCGATTCTCGTTATTATAATATAACAGTGACGTGTGTATATTGAAATAAATCCGAATTTCGGATTTCTGCGGTGTCGATGACGATTTGATTTTTTTTGGATTTTTTTTCTTACTAGTGATGTGGCATCCGGATCCGGATTATCCGAAAATCCGAAAATTTATATTTCAAAATTCCAATTTTGAAATATTATATTCTTATGAGTAAAACATCAATTGTAAAACAGCTTGTAATCTATCTATATATATATAAACTAGCATACCCGTCTAGGCTCCGCCCGAGCGTGAGTGTGAGCAATCACAGGTAGGAGTAGGTTGCAAATATATCTGAAATACGCAAAAATTATTCGAACATTTTTTTTATTAATGTACTGTATCCTAAGCAAAAGAAAAGTTCACCTTATTAAAAAAAAAAAAAAAATGAAATTTACAAAATTTCTGTATACACAATATTTATTGTTTTATCCGTCGTCGGCAGTAAAATGAATTGATTCGCGGGATTTCCGGTTCTGGAGAGAGAGCTATGGCTGACCCCGTGCGAAAAACAATCTTCGCGCCCTGATCAACTCCCACGCATGTCAATGTCTGCCTTTGCGACTTATTGATGGTGAAACTGCGAAAGAAACTCTGACTGGAAATTGGAAAATTCTTTTGAACTCAATCGTCAAGTCTGAAGGATTCAAAGGAATCCTTGGAATAAAAGTAAGCTGCTGGTATCGTAAGAATTGTAGCTCCGATTACATTATTACGCAAGGCCGTAGGTTCCGTTGCACAATCTTGGAAGGTTAAGATTTCGAAGCAACATAATCGGAGGCATGGTCGTTAGTGTATGACTCATACCTCATTACAACTCTCAGCTGTCGCTCTGAATTTGAACATTGTTTATTGGCGTTTTATTATTTAACAATTTTAAACTGTTGAATGGCCTGTGTCACTTCTCGCGTCACAAACAGGCTAATAAAAATTAAAATTTCAGCCAAATCGGCGTAATAGTTTCGGAGTTTACCCCGAACATATACAAACAAACGCTATCGTTTTATATATTAGTATATAGATAATAACTAATTATTAATTAATTTCAACGGACTAAATTTATGTTCAAAACCTTCTCTGCGATGTCCTCTTTAATTTAAAAAAAACTGCAAGACGATCCAATAAATAGTTTCGGAGTTTACCCCGAACATATACAAACAAACGCTATCATTTTATATATTAGTATAGATATATATATATATATATATAAATCGATTTCCGCATATATGTAACAAAGATTTTACAATCATCACTCGAAAACGGCTTGACCGAATTTTTTTTGTGTTCATCATTAGCAGCGCAAGGTTTGTACGAAAGACAACTATTGTAAATCCACCGTAAAAGTTGGAAATTAAGAAAATAAGATAAGATAATATCATTAATACGTTGCTAGGGGAAACTATCGTTGTTTTTTTTTTTCCGTTACTAAAAATTAACACACAGTTCGTGGTTGTATTTTCACCAATAAGGCGTCGAAATATCGGTCGGCGTACGCGCAACACAAGTCAAATGATCGTCGAATCAATGAGACTGACGAAGATCGTAGACAGCGTTTGGAGGCAATTGGAATAAGAATTTCTCAAGCCCGATTGATTATGACTCCCGGAACAACGGATAAATTATATATATATATATATAATTCTTGAGTGTATTCCGTTTGTGTAACTTTTGACCGGCTTAACAGATAGAAGTTATATTTTAAACAACATATTCGAATTGTCGAAACGATGGTTTATGTAACGCCATACTCTAAAGTCATTGTCAATTTAAAATTTTAAAAAAAAATAAATAAATGAAAAACATTTTATGATGGAAATTAAATAGTATAAATAATATTACGAAATAAAGCGGCGAGTTTGGAAGTGCTCCTCCTCAAAATAAATAAATATAAAGGTAGCGGTTTATTAATGCTAAAACAATAAGATAACAATAATAGTTTTATGAGAAATTAATTAAAAAATATTAAATCAAAATTTCAAAAACCGACATTTGGATTTAGATAAAAATCCAGATTTAAAATTTCGGAATTTCGAACTTGGGCAATTTCGAATTTTTCCCATCACTATTTTCTCCATTCGTTACACGCGTAAATGCGGTTTTGCATTTGTTTTTGAGCTATAGAAACTAAAAATAACTATTTTATTAGACTCCAAAATCAGAGTTTTCAATTGTGTATTTTTTTTTTTTTGTAATTCGGTTAAAAATAATCGTAGAGACGTGCAATTCTCGTCGAATACTTAATATTAGCCGCTTCTAGACGCGGTACGATTTTTAACTCTTTCTGGCCTTTTTTCGAGTTTTATATTACTATTGGATTATCGTCGTGTGGTTTTTTTTTTTCGTTTTTATTCGGCCGAATTTATACGGCTTTTCGAAAACGTTCGTCAATTCGACGCATGGTGGTTCATCATAAGTTCGTTCTTATGGCCGTGTAAAACAATCGAAAATCCGTAGTAAGCTTTTGAAGTTCATATTTTTGCACACGTATATATATATATATATATAAACGTATATAATTTACCCGATATCAATCCCGCGGGGCGAACTGCAAGGTATTTTTTTTTTTTTTATATAATCCGCGTAGACAATATAATGGAAATATGTCGAATAATACTATACGAGTATCCGGAGCGTAATCAAATCGTTGTTTTTTTTAAAATTTTTTATTATTTTTATTATTCTCGTCCGAGTACATAATATTATTATAGAAACAGTAGTACTCTCTATGCGAGAAAAATACGATTTTTCGAACATCTGGTTCGCGGCGGCGGTCCGACTATTATAATAATACACTATCGTTTACCCGTGGAATGCGCGCCAGTCTAGATATTTTTTTTTTTTTTTATTTAATTTTTATTGCTACTGTTTGTTATGTCTCTATATATTATATTATTATTGTACGCATTATACTGCTGAATGTGTCTCCGGCGTTAGTCTCCGGGCACTGCACATAATGTTATATATTTATTATACTGTCCGCGCGTTCTATATAATACGGTCTCCGGGATTTAAAACCGATCCAAAGACACGTACGGGCGATAACAATATTGGAGAAAAAAAAAAAAAAAAAGAAATATATATATATATAAAAAAACCCGCACACGCGCGCGCACATACACACACTCGTAACATCGATGGCCGTCGTCGATCGTAAATCGCTCTGCGGCGGTAGGTAGTAAAGTCGTCTGGAAACTTATCTCGCGTTCGTATATATTGGAAAAATTGTATCGGGAGAGAGAGAGCGAGAAAGAGAAAGATAGAGAGAAAGAGAGAAAAAGAGAGAGAGAGTGAGAGAGAAGGAACTAAGAAAAAAAAAACCCCGTCCCCGTATTATAAAACAGACTTATTTCGATTTATCCTCGCGCCACGATACTCTTTGCCGCTCTACACAACCACGCGTATTATACGCGTTTGTTATTATACTCGTAATATTTTTATAGTATTATAGGTTTTTTTTTTTTAAATTTTTTATTACGAACAGAGATAACACCGCAATAGACACAGTAGCGCCTACTGTAGTAAAACAAAAAATAAACAACTACGTAAAAATTAACAGGGAATAGAAAAAATATTATTATCGTCCGTTCATAGTAATAATATTATAGAGGTAATCGGGTTTTTTTTTTTCTCCAGATAATACAAAATATTGAATACGAGTTTCGCATACAGTTCAACATTTATGCAATGACGCCGCTTTTCTCTTGGTAGCGGAGATTTTTTTTTTTTATCTTATTTATTTATAAATTATTATATTATGTATTATAACATGATTCGTATCACGAGACGCAATAACGCATTTTTTTTTTTACTTTTTCTTTAATGAAAACGATTTATTATTTTATAAACGATAAAAATATATATATATAAAAAAAAAAAAAAATAATTGTCGTAATTAAACAATTCGTTCCATTATTCAATGTGAGAAATTCAACTCAAATTAGAACTGACTGTGTGTAGGCAATTTTAGACTTTGAACCTATTGGTTTTACTAAAATGTCGTAACATTTTCGGCTAGTAAAAATCGCCCGGATTTTTGCACGCCTCGCTTTAAACGATATACAATTTTCCGGTTGGCTTTATTTAAAACAATTTTACCAGATTTACTTCAAGCTTTACTTCAAAATTAAAAATAAAAAACCGACAACAAAAAATGCCGGTACGTCGGTTTTATTTCTGTTGATTACCGGGTTACCTTTGCTGTACAAGGGGCGAAAAAACAATTTTGACAGTTTACCGTTTTTTCATTCGGATTCGTTTTTAAATCCATGTACTCGTACATAACCACGTGGAATTTATCGCATTAAAAATATTCATGATTTAACGGCGTCTGCAGACGAAATTATTTTTGTTGTACAAATTTAACAGACATTTTTGTAAGCTGTAAAAGGACAAGAAGAAAATGTGTTTTTTTTTATATTTTTTTTTTTAATAACTTATATTTTACAATAGTTGCCAAAAGTATACAAATATTCAAAAAATTGGGTTGTATGATACGTACTCCTATAATTTATTGTGCTTGTGCCTTCCCAGTGCCCGATTCTATTGCCTCTCCGATCCGCCACCGTCCCAGACCGTCATAGTATCAGGCGCAGGAATACGTGTCCTAGGCTAGGACCTAATTTTTTTTTATTTTTTTTTTTATTATTATTCTACTACTATAGACAAACGATATATTTTTTTTTTTTTTTTGCCGACCATATTTTTCGTCAACCGAATAACATATTAAACAAGCGGAGCAATTGCAATATTCACTCGCGTACGAGGAAAATGTATTCACTCTGCATTATAATATCACGTCACCATTAACAACCGGAACGTGTTCGCGTAAAATAATATATTTAACGAAAAAAAAAAAAAAAAATTCGTATTTAACGTTCGTATTATTCTATTACCACCCCTCCCTCCCGCCGCAAAACCGTCGGGTGAAAACTGACGGGGTGTCGTCATCGTTTCGGACGAGTGCGCAAAAACACACGCCGAGCGTACAATAGTTACACGTTTAGGCCGAGTGTGCGTTTGTGTTGCACGAATTGAATGTAAAAAAAAAATATTTAAATATGTACCACCGCGTACGACGTATACGGTAAACCGAACCGAATAATATAATCACCTGTCACGCGTGTCGAGAAGCCGCGAAAACGGCGGTGACGGGGGGGGGGGGTCCTCCGACCGAAGACACAATAATTCGGATCGATAATGAGTGATGTAAAAAAAAAAAAAAACCGAAAAATTTAAATTAAATTAAAAAAAAAAAATAAATAACGCGCGCAAACACAGTACGCCCCGCACGACGAGTTTTATTCGGGTCGTCCTCGCCGGGGGAAAAAAAAAAAAATAAAAATAAATAATAACGGGTTAGACGCCCGAGTTTTCGCGGTGAGAAAATACACACGGCCAGAGCCGAAGAATTAAATCCATCACCTCCCTTTGCAGCCCCTCCTTGGAGGAAAGTGAGAATCCCGACAAGGGAGAGCAAACGCTCGGGGCTGGGAATTCGCACGGAAATCCGTTTCGCCGAGGGACAAGCCGGTCAATCGACACGATATGAAAACCGACGGATAATTCGGAGCGTTTTTACCCACCCGATAACGTTTAGGCCGTTGAGATTACCAGAAAAATGTATTTCTAACAATGTACCGCAAACGTTTATCGAAAAGTAAACGTAGGTTTTTTTTTTTTTTGTTTGTTTCTTTTTTTGGTTATCTACTGAAAACCGTATTAAAACTATTGGATGTATGCATACGGTGGCGATTTAAAACAAATAATCGCTCCGCGAAATTCCATACTTGATGCATTTTTCACTGCTACAAATCCAATTGAGAATATAAGTGCATCAGAAGCGAACAGCGCCCCGCGTAATGTCCACGGACCGAAGACACAATAATTCGGATCGATAATGAGTGATGTAAAAAAAAAAAAAAACCGAAAAATTTAAATTAAATTAAAAAAAAAAAATAAATAACGCGCGCAAACACAGTACGCCCCGCACGACGAGTTTTATTCGGGTCGTCCTCGCCGGGGAAAAAAAAAAAATAAATAATAATAATAACCTTTTCCGCCTCGACGCACTGTTTGAACTTATTATCATATAATACTTGTTTGTACCCGTTGCACGACGATAAATTAAGTTGCGGCGGAAGCCATTGAAATTAATCGAAAAGAGGAACGACTGCTATTATAACGACCGTACTAACTATTATACGAATAATAACAAGGGACGAAGCCTTCGATAAATCCATTTCGGCCGCGCGTAGTGTTTCGTGTCACTTTTGTTTGCCCCGTGCAAACGATTTCCGACCCGGGCCCCTTGGCCCGCAACCGCCCGCGCCCTCGCGTAACCGCTCCGGTTCTACTACTCGCGTGTACCACCGGGCGGGGTGATCGGCGCGCGCGCGCGCGCCCGCGCTTGTGTGTGGTTCCGTGTATTATCTGCCGCCCGGTACCTATTATAATATTGTCCGCGGCGACCCATAGCCGCGGGGCATCGCGTCGGCCGCGGTCGCCGGATTACGTAGACCGCGTGCGCGTACGGGTTAGACGCCCAGGGTTTTAGCGGTGAGAAAACACACGCGGCCAGAGCCCAAGAGTTAAACCCATCACCTCCACTTGCGGCCCCTCCGCGGAGGACAGGGAGAATCCCGACAAGGGAGAGCAAAAACGCCCCGGGCCGGGAATTCGCACGGAAATCCGTTTCGCCGAGGGACAAGAAGCCGGTCAATCGACACGATATGAAAACCGACGGATAATTCGGAGCGTTTTTACCGACCCGATAACGTTTAGACCGTTGAGATTACCAGAAAAATGTATTTCTAGCAATGTACCGCAAGCGTTTATCGAAAAGTAAACGTAGGTTTTTTTTTTTTTGTTTCTCTTTTTGGTTACCGGTTTTCAGTTGGTAAAAACTATTGGATGTGCATACGCTGGCGATCTAAAACAAATTAATCGCTACGCGAAATTCCATACTTAATGCATTTTGCACTGCTACAAATCCAATTGAGAATGTAAGTGCATCATTTTCCTTCACATCGTCATCATCTAATCGCAGATTTCACAGCGAAGTGACTGTAATAATAGCGAATATGTCAAGTTTATTAGCAAAGAAGTTATTAATGTTTTGCAGTGGCGGTTCGTGGATAAATAATATTCTGGGGAGAATTGTCAATGTAAAAGTTTCAAAATTGTTGATATCTGGGTAATCTCGGCCACATGGGAAATAACACGACTATACAATTTTCCCGCTCAGAATCGTTTTTCGTTTGCGATGATTTATCATTGCATTCAGTATATAAATTAAATAACCCCATATATCCCGCCATCCCGACTTCCCACCTAGAACAGTGGCCTATCCACGGTCACCGGTTATCGCCCGTGACACATTCTATCAGAATTGCCTTCAGTATCAAAATAGTTTTACTATACGTTCGTTAAAATTAAAAAAAAATATAAAAAAATCCTGTATACATTCAGATCATTCGAAAACCGAATTATCACCCACCCTCAAACCACTGTTTACCAGCACCATTGTTCGCTGTACACACGTTTTATTAACGTCCGACAATCGTCTCTTCGTCGTAAATCCTTCGGGATTTAAACGGCACGCATCTGCACGCCACATCGCATGCCACGCACCGCAGGAAGGATTCTAAACCCGTGTACGGGTTTTCTGGTTTTTGTACATTTACGTGCACACGTCGCATTAGATTTTATATAACAAAACTCGTTGTTGCCTGGATTTCGTGATCCATTGACGGGAAATTACTTAATTTCCTTTATATATATAAATATATATATATATAAATAAATATTTATATATTGGTTTCTTTTCTCCCAATTGTTTTCCATCCTCCTCCACCACATCAAAGTCACCCGCAGCGCGTGCAATGTTTCCCCTGTCCCATTAAAACGATGGACAGACGGCAGAGATTTACCGCGTTAAAAGTTATTTATCGATGCAGTTCTCACCATCACCAACAACATTTTAAACCCCATCCGTTGAATATTTTTTGTCCGTTTATTATTCGCGAGTATGGTAAAGTCGTTGTATTATAAACCGAGTAATTTTTAATTTTTTAAATTATTTGACCATAATTAGACAATAATATAAAAATGAGAACTTGAGAAATTGGTTTTACTATAATGTCAATTGACGGTCAAAAAGACTCACAGAAAATAATGTGGTTTATATGAACACGACTGTGTGTAACATTACAAACGCAACAAAACGAAAATATCTAATAATATTATATAAGACCGTTATTATTTGTAACATTGAATTTTAAAATTTAATATTTTAAAAAGTTGAGCAAAACCGGTTAGTTGGGTAATATTTATTTTTTTTAATGTTTCAGAGGCACGGACATTTTCAAACGTAAAATGATAAAATCTACTTCCATTCCCAACCAATTGGTATTATTATATAATATCATTGGTAAAGTATAAATTGATATTGATATTAATGTTCGGCCGATTTAAAAAAAAAGAAATCGTTACTATAGTAATGATAACTAGATATAATATATTTAAACAAACCGTTGTGCGAGATTGTTTTATTGAATTATACTCGTTAAAGAATTTAACATAATTTTTTGTCTGAGCATAAATAAGACGTCCGATAAAAAAATCATTCGTATAGATTTCGTTCGATCGTTATTTGTAGACAAAATGTCGTACACCGCAATGGAAAGAACAAAAGAAGAAAATCGAAGATTACAAACTGATAATTATAATTTGAGGTTGAAGCTTGCGGATTTGACAAAACAACTCAATATGGCGAAAACAGAAATAAAAAAAAAAGATAATCAAATTTCGCACCTCATTAATGATATGGAAACGATTAAAGATCACGAAGCCAATCAAGGGATATTATTGGACGAATTAATCGAAAAGTATGATGAATTGAAAGAAGGAAAATTATTAATTTCAGATCAGATCAACCGATTAGATGATTGCGATGAAATAAAACACGACGAACACAGGTTCACAGACCTTATTAGTATGTTATTATTAATAGTAATCGAACTAAAGGAAAAGGAAAACGAAGAAATAAATAATAAACGTATTGAAATAAATAACGAAATCGACTTGAAAAACGAAAGAATAAACGGTTTAATAGGTAAGACAATAATATTTACTCCTTCTAGACCTTATTGACAATATGTGTGGATGATTTTATTGTTTAGAGACAGAGATTCGTCTAAAGAAACGAGTGCATATGTTAGAAGAGAATATGGATCGGTTGAACTCTGAGATGAGAGTAGTAAAAAAATTGAAACGTTCACGTGTACAAAAAAGCGATAATATTGTAAAAAAATTAACAAGAAAATGTCAAGTATGTAGTCGATTAGTGAACTTTTTTTGAAACATTAATTTTAATTAGAATATATACAACAGAATCTCTTATACTGAGGTTTAATTAGTTATTTACTAAACTTATTTGTTTATATAATAATAAATAATCAACCCAGTGACTTTTTAATTTTTATTTAATTACAATATTTTCGTGCAAAGGAGGATAGTTTTTAATTTTATTAAGAAATTATTTATGTTATAATTTTTCTTTACGCTGTGTTTATTATAAATTACAGGAACTCAAATCTAAAACTGAAATTATCAACAAAAGAATTCATTACAAAACTCATCTGTCGCACGATATTGAAACAAATGACCAGGTAAAGTGTACCACTCTATATGTAATAAAAAAACAAAGTAACATTTATTTTTTATGTAAACACTAAAACAGCAAGAAATGATTGATCAATTGGTTGATTTGATGGCAAATCTTACGTTATCAGAAGAGCGCAGCATTCCGGAAAAAAGAAAAATCTAAAGAACTAAAACCCCTGAGGCGTGGTTCACGTACAAAAACCATGAAATTAAGCTAAAATAATTGTTATTAAAACTATATTACCTAATTTATAAAAGTCAAATAAATATATTTCGTGTTCATTTTTCGACTAGACTAAATAAATTATATATAATTGATAATTGCTTACCGACACTTACATTATATTTTAAATATGATATTATCAATCTATGTGTGTTTACTGCGTATTCATTTTGTACAGTTGTACGTACGCGTTTATTGAAATTTGTTCTTACATTTCATTCATTTATAAAAAGTTTCGATACCATTATTTATTTTTATATATCATAGTAAATGCAAATGTCTTCCTATAACGATTTTACTACTACAATTTCGAACAACGATAACGATAAAATAAGGCTATGTAATTAAGTAAATTTTTCTGGAAAAATATTACGAAAAAGTTTCTATTTTTTAATATTTTATAGTTATTTAATTATGAAGTAATAAAATCTTTTGATTGTTCAAAACAATTTTCGGGTGTTTATTTTTTATTGTGTGATAACAGCTAGTGGCCATGTTGGGATTTAAACATTGTCATCGACTTAAAAATCGAATCAACCTCTATAATCTAATATTATTATACATGCATAAATGTACCATAGCTTCTATATAACCATCTGCTGTATTCACTAAATAAATCTAAATAAACGGAAAGTCATAAGAGTCAATGCGTATAAATACTATACGGTTACGTTGTCTATAGCGTAAAGGCACAATAAACTGATAACACTGTCCAAAAAAGTCACCGCTGTTATCTAGATAAGTAAAATGATTTTCGGTTTAACAAATCGACTTAGATTCAAAATTGAATAATTAATTACTTTAAGCATTTGTCTAAAAAAAAAAATGTATTTTAACCCTACTATAGTTTATGAGGCGTATATGTCCAGGCAGACCATTTCTTAGTTAAAACAAAAATCAAAATTAAGTTACGACGACGATGGACAAAAAAGGTGAAAATAGAAGTAAAAATTGATACAGACAATATAAAAAATTCAGAAATATTATATCAATATAAGAACGATCTAAAAAATAAATTAAAGGATGGAGTAGAAGCAGAAAACTATGAAACCCGTTGGCAAAAAATAGAGGATATAATAAAAACAATCGCTTTGGAACACCTGGGAAAAAAGAAAAGAGTACATAAACATAAATGGTTAAACGATAAATGTCAGAGAACTGTCGAAAAAAGGATAAAGCAAGATCTTTGATGCTCACAAACCCAAACGCAAAAAATAATAATACATTTGCACAGAAATTTAGAAATGCTAAACGCACAAAAAGAAGAGAAAAACGGCTATATGAGAAAGAAAGAATAGAATAGATCGAAAAAAATAGTACAAATCCAAGGCTATTCTTCAAACAAACAATTTGTACTATAGCTTCTATATAACTGTCTGCCGTATTCATTAAATAAATCTAAATAAACCAAAAGTCACATAAGTCAAAGCCTATAAATATTATACGGTTACTGTGCATAAAGGGTAATATGCATAATTAACTGAAAACACTGTTAATACCCCAACAAAGACGCCGTTGTAATCAGGATAAATAAACAGATTTTAGGTTTAACCAATAGAATTAGATTCAAAATTGAATAATTAATTATTTTAAGCATTTGCCTAAAAAAAAATAATGTATGTTAACCGTACTTTAGTTTATGGGGCTTTATATTTTCAGACATGAAATGATAAAATCTATTACCATTCCCCGCAAATTTGTATTATTATATAATATCATTGGTAAAGTATAAATCGATATTGATATTGATGGTCAGCCTATTTTAATAAAAAGAAATCGTTACTATAGTAATGATAACTAGATAAAATATATATAAACAAGCCGTTGTGCGAGACTGTTTTATTGAATTATTATTGTTAAAGAAATTAACATAATTTTTTGTCCAAGCATAAATAAGACGTCCGATAAAAAAATCGTTCGTATAGATTGTTCGTTCGTCGTTTGTAGAGAAAAAGGCGTACACCGCAATGGATAGAACAAAAGAAGAAAATCGAAGATTAGAAACTGATAATTATAATTTGAGGTTGAAGCTTGCGGATGTGACGAAACAACTCAATATGGCGAAAACAGAAATCAAAAAAAAAGATAATCAAATTACGCACCTCATAAACGATATGGAATCGATTAAAGATCACGAAGCCAATCAAGGGAGATTATTGGACGAATTAATCGAAAAATATGATGAATTAAAAGAAGGAAAATTATTAATTTCGGATCAGATCAACCGATTAGATGATTGCGATGAAATAAAACACGACGAACACAGGTTCACGGACCTTATTAATATGCTTTTGTTAATAGTTATGGAACTAAAGGAAAAAGAAAACGAGGAAATCAATAATAAACGTATTGAAATAAATAACGAAATCGACTTGAAAAACGAAAGAATAAACGGTTTAATAGGTAAGACAATAATATTTACTCCTTCTAGACCTTATTGACAATATGTGTGGATGATTTTATTCTTTAGAGACAGAGATTCGTCTAAAGAAACGAGTGCATATGTTAGAAGAGAATATGGATCGGTTGAACTCTGAGATGAGAGTAGTAAAAAAATTGAATCGTTCACGTGTGCAAAAGAGCAATAATATTGTAAAAAAGTTTACACGAAAATGTCAAGTATGTAGTCGATTAGTGAACATTTCACGAACCATTAGTTTTAATTAGAAAATATACAAAAAAATCTCTCATACCGGGGTTTAATTAGTTATTTACTAAACTTATTTGTTTATATAATAATAAATAATCAACCCAGTGACTTTTTAATTTTTATATAATTACAATATTTTCGTGCAAAGGAGGATAGTTTTTAATTTTATTAAGAAATTATTTATATTATAATTTTTCTTAACGTCGTGTTTGTTTATAAACTATAGGAACTCAAATCTAAAACTGAAATTATCAACAAAAGAATGCAATACAAAACTCATCTGTCGCACGATATTGAAACAAATGACCAGGTAAAGTGTACCACTATACGTAATGAAAAATCAAAGTGATCATTTATTTTTTATGTAAACACTTAAACAGGAAGAAGTGATTGATCAATTGGTTTATTTGATGGCAAATCTTACGTTATCAGAAGAGCGCAGCATTCCGGAAAAAAGAAAAATCTAATGACTAAATACCTCTGTGGCGTGGTTCATTACGTACGAAATTGCGCTAAAATAAGTATTGTCCATTGTCTTGTATTTCCTAATTTATACCATGTAAATAGTTTGTTTTGCGTTTATTGTCATTTTTTGATTCAACTTATTGTAGAGTTGTACGTATACGAATATTGAATTTTCTACGCAAATATAAATTTGTTACGTATTTATTATTTGTATTTTGTTGAGTGTTAGATTTAGTGCGTATCGAAAAAAATATATATTTTTTATTTTCCAATTGTCAAAATGTCAAATCCGGCATTCGGTTCAAATTCATATTGAACCGGTTTTGTATAATTTGTAAACCGTAGAAACTCGAATAGACACACGCAAACGTAAAAAGTATACTGTTTACTCGCGAACGAGTCATGAACAAAAATGTGTTCATATAATAACAAAAACGGTTTCAGTACGCCTATTGTAACCTGGACAACTATATTAACAACTCTGTCGTCGTTTTCGGTAGAAATTAAATTAACTCCGTCGAGGCTGTTTTCATCATTGTCACGTACAACGTCGTTCGATTATAAAACCGTTTTAAAATGTTTTTTTTTTTTTTTTTTTTTTTTTTTTTTTGTCATGTCGCCCGTTAGATAGACAGACGACCGCCGGAGACGGTAAACGCCACTGCCTCGACGGCCCCTTAAAATGTTACACAATAACTCGCCCTCCGAGGAGAACAAAAACGCCTTAATTTTACTACGTTGAAAAATAATACAATTATATTTCCGTACTGCATTAAATTATATTGTATTTTAACGATATATATATATATATATATATATATATTAATTTATTAATATATCACGGCTCCGGTTCAAACCGATAATAATACACGAAACAAATAACCAGTCATGATCTACATATTATTACTTTTCGTCAACGAGTGCATAACACTATTATTTTTTTTTTTTTATATATACATTATGTATATATACATATCGGAAATAACGGACAGGATTTATAACGCTTACCCGTCGTTATTGTTTCCTGCGTCGTATTATCGTTATATAGACTTTTGCCTGCCCCGGATCGATTCCGCCGCATAGAGCGGTCTACGGCGGGGGGTGGGGGGGGAATCGATTAAAAAACCGTTTGCGAGGAGCACGGTACCTACCCCACGCGCTGCAGTTAGTTTGTACGCTGGCGCACGTCAGTATAATAGTATATTATAACAATAAGGTTTCCGATTGATTGGTAAAGTCATAACCGGCGGAAGAGCGAGGTGTCTTTCTCGCACAGAGGTGCGTATAAATTATTACATAATAGCGGGGCCCTACACACGCCGCAGAGGGCCAAAAAAAAAAAACCGAGTCGAGACGACCGAGAGGGGTCGTGACAACGCACGGCGTCCCTTTGTCCCCGGTACAGCATCTACCTGCGGACGAATAGAAAACAAAACAAAAAAAAAATAACCCGACCGTATAGGAAAAGATAGGCGAACGCGGACGTTTAAAAAACCATTATTCATTGTCTTATATTATTATTACGGTTGTGTTGTGAAACGACGATTACACAGTATGCGGTTCGGCGAGAGCGCGGCGTTCTTCTCCCCGTCCGTCATCAATTAGATTCGCATTCACGTACGGGTCTCGTACGCCGAATCCGGACGAGATCCAACCGTCGCCGTCTGTACGCGTTGTGCGTCGACCACGGTGAAATTATAATATTCCCCGTATACGGCGGGCACTGCGCAAGTGCGATGCCGGTAATTAAACCGCCGCCGACGGGAATTATTGTAATCATATACTACGAGCGTTTTTTTTTTTTTTTTAATCGTATCGCCGTTAGGTTGGATTCGTTTCCGCGTCAAGGGACAATGACACGATTAATATACGACGTCTCGCCCCTTAGCCTCGGCCCCGAGACACCGTTGTTTGGACAGGTACCGTTCAAAACAGCGCCGATTCGAATATTAACCGTAACGGATTATTAACGTAACGACGATAACAATAAATTACGAACGCGCGACGCGTCTCTGTGATAATTGAAAATAATCGACTTTCCGTAAATATTACGTCAACACAATTACGTATATAATGCACCTTGTTCTTTCGCCTTCTTATGGCTCAGCTACGCTCCGAGAGCCTTGAACCGGGATCCTTTCGTCTCACAACATCCGTCTGCTCCAGATCTCCCCGTATCTCTCATCTAATCGTCTCTTCCCCGGGCCCGTCCCGTGGTTTTCCCTCGAGGTATCATCTTTTCTGGGGCTGCTCTTACTCTGAACCCTCTGGCCTCGGGGTACTACTTGTAGCCAACGAAAACGGGAACGGTAACCAACTCTATCAAAGCCCAGAGGGTTCAGTAGATAATTGTGATAAATATATATATATATATATATATATTATTGGAATGCATTTCGTTTGTTTCGTGCCAACTGCAGAAAACCTGTATAATTTTTGGTAAAATCGAGACTGTTGTGACATAAACCTTATCCATTAGTAACCGTATACATTTTCCCCGAGTATAGCCATTATTTTGGACATATTTATGTCCCTATACCAGTTACAAGTTGTACAGCCCAACGTTCCCTCGGTACTTCAAGGCGTGTTAAAACATCGCTTCGATCAACGATGGGCGAAGACTGACGATGGACTGAGTAGGATATGCACGTTAAGTGTTCATCGTGAACAAGTAAATTCAGAGAAAGACCAATAAATTGAAAAAGCACTAACACAATTTTGTGGAGAATGCCCAATTACAATTTGTACGTTAACGAAAAATAATGTTGTATTTTCTAATTAAAGTGAAATACTTCAAATAATAATATTTTTGTAAATGTTCGACTTATTGCCTTCATATGCAATAAAAACTGTGATATATGAAACTTGAAAATTTATTTTATACAATGTTATAAAAAAAAATTGTCATTTATATATTATTTTAATTCGTTTACCCCTTTTTTTTCCCACGGAAAACAATTCGCAGTACCCATGGTGCTAAGTTTGTACCTTGTTGAGGTGTAAAAAAAAAAAACCTATCGATTCGGTTGCTAACGAAAATCAACGTTATAAATAATTAATATTTACAGTAATAAGAATTCCACTGTTTACCTCTTAACTATACCATACTGATTATATCTTAAAAAATACAAATCGCTCCTCGTTCGAGATACTGCTCAAGGCCCACAGGTAGGCCACTGTCGTAGGTGAACATTTGGGAAGGTAGAATACATTTAAGGCGATTTAATTTGTATATATACCACTACGCAATTATTATTGCAAACAAAAAACGATTCTAAGCAGTGGTCGGTTTAAGTCTGTAGCACAAAGTGGTAGTTTTTCATTGAAGATTTAAATTAATTTGTAACAAAAAAATAAATTTACATGTTCAATTGTAAACATCGAACTTTATCATACAATCATACTTGAACTTAAAACGCGTATAAAGTAAATATACACACGACACAAAAAACATTACACATCATAGTATACCTTTTTTTTTTTTTTTTTATTAGAAAATTTACAATCTGTATTTCATAACACAATAAGTAAAAAGAGGACTGACATGACACTACATACATAATAAAATAACACATCAAGTACAAGATGAGGGAAATCATCTAGCGATGGTACCCTTCAGTAATTTATTTTTATTCATTAATTTAATAGGTCACGGCACCAATTTCTTTTGAGTTGGCGCGGTGGGTTGTCGAGAAGAGTACGTGATACAAGGTGAGACCAAAGGATTGGGATGGTTTTGTAGTTTGAAGTAAAATATGTTTTAGTACAATTTAGCTAGTTGGTCAACTGTTTGGAATTCTTAGATCTTTGTGTAGGGTTTCATTTGTTACGTACCAAGGGGCCGAGGCTATTAGCCGGATAGTGATGAACTGAGAAGCTTGTATAGTGCGGATTTGAGAAGGTTTGGCACACCCCCAGATTTGCATATCATACGCCCAAATGGGTCCGAGTAGAGATTTTGTGTGTATTGATAGTTTGGATTTGAGAATCGGCCGAAGTAGATGAAGGCGGTTGTTAAGGATTTTACGTTTGGACTTTAAATGCGGTCCCCTTGTCAATCTTTTGTCTAGTAAACCTAAAAAAAATCGTTTTATAAAAGTAAATAATACCGGATACAATTGGTGGTACGGTAACTAGTTAACGACAATTGTTATGTATTTTAAACATCGAATGCAATATTGTTTTCGAAAAATCACGGTTATCTCTTTTAACTTCTATCAGGATAATTTCCATCCGGGTTTCGTGTCTATCAAAGTTATAGATCTTTTATCTTAAAATCTATGCGGATTTTAAATATCCGTGTCCCGTAACACCCCCACACCGCCACCGCGGTGTAATGATTTTCGTCCGCGTGCGGTTATAGTGGCCCGAAATGATCTCCGGGCGGCGGCGTTCTGGGCAACGCGACACGCGCAATCCCGACGGGTGAAGACCGAAACGCCGTGTGCGTACAGCTACAGAGAAACACACGAGCAGCTGTACTCTCTACAGCCTCTATACGGTACGGTAATAATATACAATAATACATGCTAGAAAATACTCGACAACCGAAAATATTACGGGAATACGCGTTCCTATCCGTCATGAATATATATATATATATATTTATATGTACGGTTATGATGTCGTCCGGATGATTTTTCGATTTTCCACGGGATACGCAAGTGGCGAGTGGCGTATCGAAAAAAAAAAAAAAATACAAGTGTGCGTTATGTGCGTGTACAATGATCGGCTATTATGATATTGATGGCATAGTGTTGTCGGGGACAGTGTGCCGTCCGGATGATGATAAATGACTGCAGCGCGCCACGAGCGCAGGGGAAAGAAAAGCATGGAAAAAAAAAAAAAAAAAAAATGTATATACGAAAAATACACGCTCGTTAACCGCATCCCGGAGAGGGTCAAAAAGTTATTCCCTTTCGTATTTTATACACACATATATATATATATATATATATAATAATAAATATTGTCGAGACAACTGTTTTTCAGTGTCCCCGACGTCGTCGTCGTCGTCGTCGTTGTCGTTCAATTACACGGCAACTAAAAATAGTATAAGAGCATCAGCACATTAAACAACGCGCGCCCCTGCGGTTTTATTATTTACACGCAGACGGCAATAATAACAATAATAATATACGCACGATATTCAATCGTTCGAATTGTTAATAATATATTTCAAAATTAGTTTTTCAGTTTTTAAAACTAAATAACCGCGTCTGTAAATTGTATTATAGTGTATATTTTTTTAGTATTTATATTACTGACGACGTCGAAAGATATTCAAAAAAAAAAATAATAATAATTTTTAATAATAAGAAATGGTTTTTTTTTTTTTTTTACACAACTTACAGCTATTATAGTTTCGTTTTGAATATTCTCGTTTCATATTTTAGATTCTGAGTAGAGCGATTCATGTCTTGCGGTTTTACAATGGTGTTGATTGTTGTTATTATTTTTTATTTTTTTTAAACACTTTATTTATCAGAAGACTTCATCCGATCTATGCACTCCCTATACTGTTTCCGGTAGTAAATTGTTTCTAGTTAGTACTTTAAAGCGGTCGTTTTTCGATATATACCTGTTAGTTTTTTAACGCGGCAGAAAAAACTACCAAAAGATAACGAAAAAACGGCAAAAACACGATTTCGTCCATCTCGAGTTTTATTATTTATTTTTTTATTTATGTTGATTTCCGGGTTACCGTGTCAATAACTATGGAAATACACGACAAATACTACTCCGTTCAGAATCGGTTTTCGTTTGTGATTTATCGTCGTACACAAATATAAAACTAAATCCCTATCTATGTACTACTATCCCGACTTCCTGTCTACAACAGTGAACCACCCACGGTGCGCCTAATATGTACGCCTTTTTAATTGTGAACTGTACGAAAATCGGGTTGAGCAAGGACGTACGTATTATACGCGGTATGAGAGAACGCTACAATTTTCCAAGAGATCTTTCTGAGGAAGAGGCGTTATTTATAGATTCAGAGTTATCTTGTAAATCTTGATCAATTTCTATAAAACGAAATTTTTTTAACGTATATTTCAGGTTGTGTTTTTTTTTTTTTTTTAAGCGTATTTACATATATATATATATATATATATATATATATATATATATGTATATGTATATATTACATTTGGAAAAGCTCCCCTAGTCAACGTTAACCATTACGTTAATATAGTGTGGTGGTATAAACGAACGTCGAGAGGACGACGACGTTTAGACGCGCGATCGGGGAACAAGAGGGCCAGCGGGCGGGCGCGCGCGCGCGCTCTCCGAGTGGGTGACACGACGAGTGGCCGCCACTCGTGATCGGGCAAACGAAATACGTTTTATAATAATAGGCGAATATATATATATATGTTAATAATATATAATATTAATAATTGTTTTAATCTGTCGAAACAAAAACACATTTAGAAAAGGAAAAAAAAAAAACGTTTTCCTCTCGTTCGCTCTCTCGATCTGGTCTGTAACTGTCGTTTAATATATATATATATATACTATTTAACAATATATAGGAGGACGTATATACTACACTACTCGTGTAATGTCCCGGTAATGTACGAAAAAAAAAAATAAATAAAAAAATAACCGCTATGTCGTTATAATAAATATTATATACATACACCTCTCGATACTCGCGCGGAAACAAAAAGCCGAAAACATAATAACGTGTAACAAATAAATCGCACTATTATTTTACGGGCGCCCGGGCCGTACCACGTGCCCCGCGCGTTTATGCCGTCGCACACGAGGACCTCTCCACGTTTCTGACCACATGTCGTTCTATATAATATATTACACCGTCGTAGGTAGCGCAAAAAATTCGACATAATATTATTAATCGCCCGTTACGAATACCGGGTCCCCCCCCTGTATATACACGAACACACACATAGACTAATTGTAAGGGGAAGGGGGAGGGGGAGCTTAAGAAAAAAAAAAAAAAACCTAGTCGAAAAATTAGACGGGACAGACTTCTAGCCTGATAACCTAACCAGATATTATGATAGAAACTATCGAATATTCGAATTAATCTGCTCCCCTGATCGGAGCGACCGAGTGTTCTATATAGTCGAAATCGTGACGATGATAATAATACGGGACAAAAACCCATCGACTCAGCGGAATCTATAGAAAAAAAAAACAAACAAAAAATATCCGGCGTCCGTTACGTTTTGCCGATATAGTCGATTGAGTTCTTTCGCGTAATCGTTGACGATTAAGTACGAGAAATTAAAAAAAAAAAAAAATCTAATATTAACGTAATCGTATAAACCGTTAACGTATATAGCTAAAATTTGTCAAACCAGAAATGGTTTGTCGTTCCGACAAAGACGCAATGACTTCGGGCCAAAACCGTGTAAACGGACAGAAGAAAAAAAAAACCCCCTTTGTTCTACGCGAACATTTCCGACGCCCGATCGTTAGGCCAGATAAAAAAAAAAAAAAAAAAAATAATAATCATTTCGGAAATTTATAATTCTCTGTCGTACGAGTATTACCCGTTCGATCGTATACGGAGTTTGTTTAATGGACTTTGCTCGTTTATTGCGTATAACAAGTAAGTATTATATATATATATATATATTTTTTTTTTTTTATCGGGGTCATTCGCTATATAATATATACTATAAATATACTACTCGTATTCGGTCTATCGCGTTGTGACAACTCCCCAGATCTGGTCGTTTGATAAATTTCCCCATTTTTTTTTTTTTTTTTCTTTAGCTTGTTTTTATTTTGGCTATTTTTTTTTTTTGTTCTTTATCAATATTAATATATATATATATATATATATATATATATATATATATTTGTTATATACCTCTCACGTCATAGTCGCGCACGTGAACTGTCGTGTCGCCGGCCGGGTATAGACCGGGCGCCCGTTATCTCTTCAGGAAACCCGGTTCCTTCCGGGGGCGACTGCGGTCACCGTGCGCCGTCGCTAATGATTGGCCGACGACGACACAACACACAAAGGACCCGCACCGCCCGCCCCGATCGCAGGCAAATATTATTATTACTATTATTTACTATTATTATTACTATTACTACTGCGCTCGAGGCACACCGTCGTCACGCACCACGTTTCGTGTCCACCGCCCCCCCCCCCGCTGCGGTTGTTATAATATAATATATTATTTTATATTTATTTATTTGTGTGTGTGTGTGTGATAAGGATATCAAAAAAGTAGAGAAAACCCGAAGAAAATGGCCGCGTGTCTGTGCGCGCAATAATAATATTATTATGCGATATTATATAGCCGGGCGTTGATGCGGGGGGGAGGGGGGAGGGAGGGGTGAAGGGCATATATAATTCAGAAATAAAATTCAATTTTTTGATATACCCATTTATAACGTATATCGTAAAACCGTACGGACACGGGTGTAGGGTGGTGTGCGCGTATAATACGTATATACGTTCGTATTTTTATACGTTGTCGTCGTTTGCCGCCGCAAAAAGTCATGAGAAAACTAAGGCGCCCGGTGATTTATTGTAAGGTACGACATACCCGCCACCGTCACCTGCTGGCCGGTCTTACCGCCTCGCCGCCACCCCGGCGAAAAATTATTCAACGCCGGCGACGGTAATAAAAATACGAAAAAATATATCTAAACAATATACGTATGTATACGCGCCCGATGCTTATCGTCGGTTTTTTTTTTTTGATTATTATTTAGTACGACAATTATTAAAATATTTTTACGCTTTTCGTACCTATTTAGCGTGATGTGAACGCCATTTTTTTAATATATATATATATCACTAGTTAAAATTAAATTTCGCGTATACACGGTAATTATTTTTTACGATTTATTTCGGGGTTAATTGAGCGATTTCAAAAAAAAAAAAAAAAAGGAGTCGATGGTGACTATAATCATAGGCTGGGGGCTGAAGTCCCACGTAAGGCGGGGCTAGTTGCCCCCGTGGTTTTTGTTTAAAAAAAAAAAAAAATTTATATTTGCCTCGTACTTCCCCAAAATAATAGCTTTTTTTCAATATTGCACATTAGACATTATAGTATTTGTATATAACGGACAATTTATAAGGAAATTAGTCGGTTACTGTACAAATACGACCGGGACATATCGATGTTTTTCTTCTGCTTCTTTTTTGCTCATCGAATTTTGTTTAAATTGTTTTAACTTAACGAAAATATCCCTCCGTGTGGAGCTCCGCCATGGCATTTTAAAAATCTGGCGCCTATGACTATAATATTATAGTATAGTAGAAATCCAGCGGTTTTTCGTTGCACAAACCATAAACTCACTTTTAGTCGGTATAATAACAATGGGTATAAAAATGAATCATAAAAAAAAAATATTTTATACAAATTATTACCATAGTAAACGGTGACTGGTGAATGGTGAGATACAGTTAGTAAAATGTTGTGTTTGTTATTTATTGTTAATGCCCGATAAATAAATAAATTACGACGACATTATGAGACATAAATCATAGGTGTATTCATAATTCATAATATTTAACGAGTTTATACATTTTATGAAAGTCTTTCAAAAAAAAAAAAAAACCTTATAAACTAAACAAATTATCTGCTTTTTTTGTTTTGTTTTTTATTGAGTCTGCGGCGGCATAAATTAGCTTATTTATCAATTATCTAATCCGGGAAAATTGTTGACGAATTATCTATTATCGTCACTAGATAAATTTCAAATATCTTATCTTTACACGTACGATATCATATATGAAACCGACAATACTGTCCGATATATCTGAAATAGAAAACCGCGAGCCGATATTGAAATCGACTGGTGTATTTCAATTAAAACTTCGTATGTTTTAAAGGCCTTTTTTTGTTGTTGTTCAATATTCCAGAGACGGACGCTGTTGAAGTTTTTTCACCGAAATTATCGGTTTAAAAAAAAAAAAAAAACAACCCGGTATCCTCGATATCGGTTCATGCCGATACTCGTCGTCACTATTGTTTGTCGATGGAAAATCGGGCGAGCGTGTCTGCGGCGGTGGTAATTATTATTACCGGTAATATTATATATGACGCGCACACCGGGCCCAGTCTCGCTAATTACGGTTTTTTTTTTTTTTTTTTTTTTTTTCTGTTTGTCGCGCGCCGGACGATCATTTGGTCAGCAGACGTCTCTCGGTCTCGGTCACCTCGTAGAGACGCGGGGCAGCTGAACGGTCCGCACAACACGTGCGCGCCCGCGCCGCCGGTCTATTTTAAGGCGGCGAAGACAGACGCCGCGCCACCGACGACGGTCACTGCGGACTTCCTGTCCACGACAGTAAAATATACGCGAAAATCCTTTCCGGCCCCCGTGCGTCGTGTTTTTCACACTGCCTTACAGAAGACTATATCGTCTACTCCGAGAAAAAAAAAATAAAAATCAATTCTCGTCCGTTTTTAAAATATCGACGTCAGTGATGGTTGCCCCTCTCCCCATCTATATATATATATATATATATATATTGTCAGACGGACAACGTAACGACAAAATAATATGCTTTCGTGTTTCTTAACGATAATATATAATTAATTATGGCCGTGATATTCATATGCGTTGTTCGCATATTTTTATATTTTTCCTGGTCTAAATTGACATTTATTTTTTGTTTAGGATATTTTTAGTCGAGGTTATTACTAGTTGTCGTCTAATTTCGTCGAACATATTGCCCAAGTCAAATAGTATTGACTTTCCTAGTCGATAACTTAAAAATAACTGACTGATACTTACACTGGTACGCGACGGGTAAAAACATATTGTCGTAAACATAATACAATATTATTAAAACAAAAATGAAATATTCTTCACTATTCCAGAGGACAAGACCAAACGGTTTATCTTTAAAAAATAAATTTATGGAATAATTGCAATCGTTAAAAACGTTTGAATAGCCGTTACATCTAAGTGACATATATTTGAACGTTTTATATGTAATAATGGGAAAAAAAAAACGAATCATTTTGCCCTCCGAAATATTGTCCAATTTAGTTTTATAATATTTTTAAAATCTAAATTCTTAAGCGAATTCTATGTGAGTCTGCATAAGAATGTTTTTGTCGTGTTTCCAGATAGTCAGAACATACGACAAGATGGTAAATGCAAATGTCTTCCTATAACGATTTTACTACTACAATTTCGAACAACGATAACGATAAAATAAGGCTATGTAATTAAGTAAAACTATAAGATTTTTCTGGAAAAATATTACGAAAAAGTTTCTATTTTTTAATATTTTATAGTTATTTAATTATGAAGTAATAATATCGTTTTGATTGTTCAAAACAATTTTCAGGTGTTTATTTTTTGTAGTGTGATAATAGCCGGAGGTCAGGTAGAGATTTAAACATTGTCATCGACATACAAATCGAATCAACGTCTACAATTTAATATTATTATACAAGCATAAATGTACTACAGCTTCTATATAACCCTCTACCGTATTCACTAAATAAATCTAAATAAACGGAAAAACACATGGGTCAATGCGTATAAATATAATATCGTTACCGTGTCTATAGCGTAAATGCATAATAAACTGAAAACACTGTTAATACCCCAACAAAGTCGCCGCTGTAATCAAGATAAATAAACTGATTTTAGGTTTAACCAATCGACTTAGATTTCAAATTGAATAATTAATTATTTTAAGAATTTGTCAAAAAAAAAAAAATAATATAATTTAACCCTACTTTAGTTTATAAGGCTGTATATTTTCAAACCTAAAATGATAAAATCTATTTACATTCCCCGCCAATTTATATTATTATATAATATCATTGGTAAAGTATAAAACGATATTAATATTAATGGTCCGCCGATCAAAAAAAAAAAAAGAAATCGTTACTATAGTAATGAGATCTTAATAAAAAATATTTAAACAAGCCGTTGTGCGAGACTGTTTTATTGAATTATTATCGTTAAAGAATTTAACATAATTTTTTTGTCCAAGCATAAATAAGACGTCCGATAAAAAAATCATTCGTATAGATTTCGTTCGTTCGTTATTTGTAGACAAAATGTCGTACACCGCAATGGAAAGAACAAAAGAAGAAAATCGGCGATTACAAACTGATAATTATAATTTGAGGTTGAAGCTTGCGGATTTGACGAAACAACTCAATATGGCGAAAACAGAAATAAAAAAAAAAGATAATCAAATTTCGCACCTCATTAATGATATGGAAACTATTAAAGATCACGAAGCCAATCAAGGGAGATTATTGGACGAATTAATCGAAAAGTACGATGAATTGAAAGAAGGAAAATTATTAATTTCAGATCAGATCAACCGATTAGATGATTGCGATGAAATAAAACACGACGAACACAGGTTCACAGACCTTATTAGTATGCTATTATTAATAGTAATCGAACTAAAGGAAAAGGAAAACGAAGAAATAAATAATAAACGTATTGAAATGAATAACGAAATCGACTTGAAAAATGAAAAAATAAACGGATTAATAGGTAAGACAATAATATTTACTCCTTCTAGACCTTATTGACAATATGTGTGGATGATTTTATTGTTTAGAGACAGAGATTCGTCTAAAGAAACGAGTGCATATGTTAGAAGAGAATATGGATCGGTTGAACTCTGAGATGAGAGTAGTAAAAAAATTGAAACGTTCACGTGTACAAAAAAGCGATAATATTGTAAAAAAATTAACAAGAAAATGTCAAGTATGTAGTCGATTAGTGAACTTTTTTTGAAACATTAATTTTAATTAGAATATATACAACAGAATCTCTTATACTGAGGTTTAATTAGTTATTAACTAAACTTATTTGTTTATATAATAATAAATAATCAACCCAGTGACTTTTTAATTTTTATTTAATTACAATATTTTCGTGCAAAGGAGGATAGTTTTTAATTTTATTAAGAAATTATTTATGTTATAATTTTTCTTTACGCTGTGTTTATTATAAATTACAGGAACTCAAATCTAAAACTGAAATTATCAACAAAAGAATTCATTACAAAACTCATCTGTCGCACGATATTGAAACAAATGACCAGGTAAAGTGTACCACTCTATACGTAATAAAAAAACAAAGTAATCATTTATTTTTTATGTAAACACTAAAACAGCAAGAAATGATTGATCAATTGGTTGATTTGATGGCAAATCTTACGTTATCTGAGGAGCTCAGCATTCCGGAAAAAAGAAAAATTTAAAGAACTAAAACCCCTGAGGCGTGGTTCCCGTACAAAAACCACGAAATTAAGCTAAAATAATTGTTATTAAAACTATATTACCTAATTTATAAAAGTCAAATAAATATATTTTGTGTTCATTTTTCTACTAAACTATATAGATTATATATAATTGATAATTGCTTACTAACACTTCGCATTATTTTTTAAATATATTATTAACATATGTGTGTATACTACGTATTCATTTTGTACAGTTGTATGTACGTGTTTATTGAATTATTTTCATACATAAATAATTATTCACAAAAAGTTTCGATACTGTTATTTTTTTTTATATTTTTTAGTTATTTAACTATAAAGTAATAAAATCGTTTTGATTGTTTAAAACAATTTTCGGGTATTTATTTTTTGTTGTGTGATAATAGCTGGTGGCCAGGTTGGAATTTAAACATTGTCATCCACATAAAAATCGAATCAATGACTACAATCTAATATTATTATACAAGCATAAATGTAATATAGCATCTATATAATTATCTACCGTATTCACTAAATAAATCTGAATAAACGGAAAATCGCATGAGTCAAAAAGCGTATAAATATTATATCGTTATCGTGTCTATATCGTAAATTCATAATAAACTGAAATCACTGTCCAACAAAGTCGTCACTGTTATCAAGATGAGTAAACTGATTATCGGTTTGACCAATCAACATAGTTTCATAATTAAATAATAACTAATAAACAGCAATAGTCAACAAAAAAAAAAAATGTACAACCCAACTTTAGTTTATATTTTCAAGCCTAAAATGATAAATTCTTTTTCCATTCCCCGCCAGTTTGTATTATTATATAATATCATTGGTAAAGTATATATCGATATTGATATTGATGGTCCGCCGATTTTAAAAAAATGAAATCGTTACTATAGTAATAAGAATTATATATAATATATTTAAACAAACCGTTGTGCGAGTCTGTTTTATTGAATTATTATCATTAAAGAAATAAACATAATTTTTTGTCCGACCATAAATAAGACGTGCGACAAAAACATCATTCGTATAGATTGTTCGTTTGTTGTTTGTAGACAAAAAGTCGTACGTCGCAATGGAGAGAACAAAAGAAGAAAATCAAAGATTAATAACTGATAATTACATATTGAGGTTAAAGCTTGCGGATTTGACAAAACAACTTAGTATGGCTAACACCGAAATAAAAAAAAAATATAATCAAATTATGCACCTCATTAACGATTGGAAACGATTAAAGATCACGAAGCCAATCAAGGGAGATTATTGGACGAATTAATCGAAAAATATGATGAACTGAAAGAAGGAAAATTATTAATTTCGGATCAGATCAACCGATTAGATGATTGCGATGAAATAAAACACGACGAACACAGGTTCACGGACCTTATTAATATGCTTTTGTTAATAGTTATGGAACTAAAGGAAAAAGAAAACGAGGAAATCAATAAAAAACGTATTGAAATGAATAACGAAATCGACTTGAAAAACGAAAAAATAAACGGTTTAATAGGTAAGATAATAATATTTACTTCTTCTAGACCTTATTGACAATATGTGTCGATGATTTTGTTCTTTAGAGGCAGAATTCGTCTAAAGAAACGAGTGCATATGTTATAAGAGAATATGGATCGGTTGAACTCTGAGATGAGAGTTGTAAAAAAATTGAAACGTTCACGTGTACAAAAAAGCGATAATATTGTAAAAAAATTAACAAGAAAATGTCAAGTATGTAGACCATAAATGAACTTTTATCCAACCATTGATTTTAATTAGAAAATATACAACAGAATCTCTTAAACTGAGGTTTAATTAGTTATTTAGTAAACATATTTGTTTATATAATAATAAATATTTAAACCAGTAGCTTTTTAATTTTTATTTATTTACAATATTTTCGTGCAAAGGAGGATAGTTTTTAATTTTGATAAGAAATTATTTATATTATAATTTTTCTTTACGCCGTGTTTGTTTATAAATTACAGGAACTCAAATCTAAAACTGAAATTATCAACAAAATAATTCATTACAAAACTCATCTGTCGCACGATATTGAAACAAATGACCAGCTAAAGTGTACCACTCTATACGTAATGAAAAAACAAAGTAATCATTTATTTTTCGTAAACACTAAAACAGCAAGATATGATTGAGCAATTGGTTGATTTGATGGCAAATTTTACGTTATCTGAGGAGCGCAGCATTCCGGAAAAAAATAAACCTACTGAATTAAATACCTCGTTTGGCGTGGTTCATCACGTACGAAAAAACCTCGAAATTGATCTAAAATAATTATTATTAAACCTATATTACCTATATTTTCAACTTTTTCGTGTATACTACGTATTCATTTTGTTCAGTTGTACCTACACGTGTGTATTAAAATTTGTTTATACAAAAATATTATTCACAAAATGTTTCGGTAACGTTGCTTTTTTTTTTTTTTTTCTTAGTTATTTTACGTATAATGTCACAAAACCGTTTCGATTGTTGAAAACGGCTAGCGGATATTTCGTTCCGGTTGCCATATTTGTGTATAGACGGCCATAATAATATCAAACTCTACAGTACATTTATTCTTAAACAAGTATAAATGTTTTATATAATACTATATAACTTTTATATTTTTGCCTTTCCTACACAATAAAATAAATGTTGCTATGCGGGTTACATCTTCAGTCGTTTTGAATTAATTTCCGGAGCGTAACAGAAAAAATTGGGTCGCCAATTCCAGTCTTATTAATCGCTCATCGGTCTCGGGCGACAGACGCCGCCGTATCCTCGTATAGTGTTGTGGTTTTTTTTTTTTTTTTTACTCGAACCCGGTTTTTTCACTTTGACTCTCTCTCTCTCTCTCTTTACTGATGGCCCCCCCCCACCAAACCCCCGTTGGTTTCTCGGCGGTTTCAATAATAATTATGTATCTAATAAGGTAACCGATCGCGTCCGTTCGGCCGGTGGGACGACCAGACACACCCAGACACACATCCACACACGTGTCCTCCGGCCGTCGGTTTTCGGAATAGATTGCGCGATCTTCTCGGAATTTTCGCGCGACCCGCGGCCATACGTCGGCCTAACCGAACGACACGACGATTATTAGGCAATACCGCGGGCGCGTCGGCGTGGCCGTGAAATCGGACACGTCCGCCGCCGGACACCACGGCGCGTCCGCCGGTCGCCCTGCTCAGAGCCGTGACCGCCGTTCGACAAGACGGGCCCGTAATCCGGTAAGCGTGCATATACTTATATGTGTGTGTGTGTGTGTGTGTGTGTGCGTGTGTATACAGGGTGTCCCACGATGTGACATATACCCGTTGCGATAATGGGTATGACAGTCGACTTCTGTTGCTTTTTTATATATATATATATATATATATACATTAATAAACGATTTACGGTGATAAGACGACTACGAATTTTCGATAAATTCGACGATTTCGTAATGTATCCCGAAAGTGTACATAAAATATCGATCGTACGATTTGATGTAATGTTATCCCGATACGTTTTGTTTATATCGATGATATATAAGTGATACGTACAAAACGCTATATTGTATTGTGTGTTTAATAGTACGCTATTTTTCGCCGGACTAATGATGAAAAAAAAAAAAAAAAAAAACCATGAAAAATGTTCGAATCGCGAGGTGGGCGCAAAACAAAATGTGGAAAAACGTCAACGTCACCAAAACGACCGCTAACAAGGCCTAACTATCCTCCGGATGTTTTAATCGAAACGCGAATAATTAACGTATAGTCGTTGTACTAACCTCGTTAGTAAATATACATTTGACCTATTGCTTTTTGATACACTGGTTCGAATTCGACATAATATCCATTGTCTTGGGAGATATCGCGGCAACGAGTACATTTTCGTGAGACACCCTGTATATATATATATATTATTATATACTTGTATACCCGGAGACACGGTTTATATATACCGTCCGAACACGTGTGCGTTACACGAGTGTCTATATATATATATATATTAAGTATATAATAATAAGTGTCTATATGATATAATATAATATTATAAATATAAATGGAGCGAGCGTGTGGGAAAGAAATACGCGACCGAGTGTTGTAGTTATAACGATGCGCGGCTCGGCTCGCCGATTGACACGGTGCCCATTATTATTATTGCACTATCCCATAAGGTTGTTATAATATTATTAGGTACCTTGTATATATATATATATATAAATTATAGCATTTATTGTACGGGCCCGAAATCCGTCGAAATAAATACGTATATGTATATTAGGGTGGTCCAGAAAAAAAAAGAAAAAAAAAACGTTACTTAACATACTTTACGTATGTGATTCGAAACGAGAACCGACACCTGTAAACCCGTCCCTTCAGAGTTTTCCTTAAGCGACGAGAAAATATAATTCTGCGCAAATATTTCGCGTATCGACAACTCGTGCCGGAAAAGGAAAAGGGTTAAAATTATTGCCATACCAAATTTCTGTTGGATTTCACCAGCCAAGTAAAATAATGGTCGGTTTTCAATGTAGGTCTTACGTATTTTGTACGACATATTTTCAAATCAAATGTGAATAGAAATTTTATTAATATTCTTAAAATATTTGTTATCTGGTTTTTTTTCTACCGTGTGAAAAAACGGGTTGAATAGAATTTGTACAACGCCATTGTTTGTAGATATTATTCTCCTTTTTAATTTATGATTTCGCATATTTTTTCGGAAATGTTTTAGTTATCAAAACAATTTTAAAAATACTGAAAACCCTTTATTCGGCACGGGAAGCGGACGAGTTATCGAGGTCCAATTTTAAATGCTCTGTCCGAATTCAAATCACAACGATTTTTATTAACCGAGTTACAAGAAAACCGATTAAAGATAATCGCTATTGCCGTGAATTTTTTATACAAATTCCGAAATCCTTTTAGAATTCGATGCAAGTATAGACTTGGGGACTTTGAAGAAGGAACAAAATAGCACACGTCCACGGTGCAAAACCGATACATTTTACCTCGCTTCGTTAAAAATCTAAAATTAATCAGATAAGTAAGTCTAGTAAAGTCACTGACAACAATTGAGATTGAAAAACAAGAGACGTCATCCAATGGGTACCCTATACTTGCCCGGTCCTGGCTTCTGCCAGACGACGTTTCGGAGGCTATCGGTGCGCGTGTAATACGATATTATACACACACGAATATATTTTAATCGACTGTCAAAAAAAAATTTAAAAAAACGTTTTAAAAATAAATTAAAATACGACGTTTGTGAGTAATAAAAATAAAAAATACATATATACATCAATCCACGTTATCGTTATTTTATTATTACATATTTCTTATAATATTCTATTTGGAAGTCGTCAGTTTTTGACGTGCGTGTGCGAGTAGTGTGTGTGTGTTTAATGTTTATTATAGTCTCACCATAAAATAATAAAAAAATAAAAAAAACTTTACTTTTATTACTGCGTAAGTAGTCCCCAAACCGATATTTTTCATCGTTATCGTTAACGAGCGTAAAATGTAAAGGGTTAATCCCCGAAAAGGTGTGAAACGTTTCAAATGTTCAAAGTACGTTGTTAATTGTAATATGTATTTTGATAAATAAGTATAAAAAAAAATTGATCGAGGTTTTTTAATAGAGTCCTCTAATAACACATTTTTTTTTTTTTTTTTTTTCCAAATTCCATCACTAATTTGTTATAATATACATTATTATTGCATAATATAAAATTAACAACGAATAACCGTGTTAAATAAATATTATGGCACACGACGCTCGTAAATTACGCGTTTTATCTATACGTCGCTATTAAATTTTATTTTTCTAAACGGCGTTCTTCTATATGTTTTATATTTTTTCGTCGACTTGGAATAATAATAATAATAATAATAATAATAATATATTATTACGAAATTCAGTTAAGATGTGACGTGGACAAAAAAATAAAAATATATTTGTTTTGCTATATTATTGTAATATATGTTTTATAGGATTTGTATAATAATTTCGAACAACCGTAAAATCGTGCGCTGCACGTTTTAAAAATGTACGCCAGTGAATTTTGTAAGCGATTTGTGTAATCTATACGCAAGGCGTTTTCCGTTTTTCGACTTAATCGTCTCGGAGAGTCAAAAATAATATAAATATTTAACCGACTTCCGACTCATCATCGGTGGGTGATATTGATTGACTTACGACCAGCATCGAAACACGGATAATTAAAATTTATCCAGATAACGATTAAAGACGAACAGAACTAAAATTATCTAGATAATAGATTGTATTAGATGTTAAAAATGTATGAATTATCTAACTTAAGTGATTCAATACTATAATATCTGTTATTAAGTTCAATTTATTTACTTTTTGTCCGTTATTAAAATCTATACAAGTACAATTCCGGAATTGAATAAAACATTAAAAAATGTTAATAATAATATAAGGTAAAAAGTTACTAAGTCGATTTTTATTTTATTTTTCAATAATGGTTCAACAAAAAACTTTTTGTTTTAAGGATTATTAAGTTTATAATAAATTAATATTAATGTAGTTTTATTGCATACCTACTACTTACTTACTAGTAAATACATATGAAATTAAATCTCAAATCAAACTTAGTTAACTCAAAATTGAAGGAACCATAAAAACATTAGAGTTGTGCAAGAATTTGAGTTATTAAAAAAAAAAAAAAAAAAAAAAAAAAAAAAATATTAAATTTGAAATTGGTATTTAAAATAGAAGTTATTTAAGTAGAACCACTTACTGTATTAGTAATAATATCATTAACGACGTTATTTTCGATAGTAAATGTACATACTAGATACATCTAGATTATATCTAGATGACAATTTTGGAATCAATCTAAAGTTTCGATAAAAAAAGAATAAATGTATTACCCATAGAAGAAAATATTAAATAAGTATATTATACGCCTATCTGTATTGTTTTACTTTTAGACTTTAGTTGAAAATTCGAGGTTACTAACGATTTACACCGTTGTATATACAGAATTATTTAAACAGTTTATTTTTGTATATCCCTGCTGTAATGTTCTCAATAATAGACAATTGAAAACAACAACAATAAATATTATTATTATTATTTTTTTTTTTTTATCTAGACAAATTCCACCTATCTATTATATATTATCTTTTATCTTTATCTAGAAATATTTGACTTGTCTCGACACTGGTTAATAACCCGTATACGATCGATCTTAATAAAATCTTAAAACTCCGAATAGTTAACCGCGAAATAATCGACAATTATTTACATTCGGTTTAAATGGGACGATGTGCTATAAGGGACCCTCCGCCCCCGGGAAAACGTTCGAGGTGTAACAACGGCCAACGCGTGTCGATAAAGTTCGGTGGGCAGTATTAGGATAATATACGGGGTGCAGACGAGTGAAATATTTGTATAAAAACTCCGTTGTCTTACCTTTAGCGAGACGCCTGGCCACCGGTTTCGACCTCATTTATACGTATATAAGAGCGCTTTATGACGTATTATGGAGTGTGCCGCTGCGATCGCGTGGCTTCAACTGGCACGATCGTCGCGGTGCACGTTTCCGCGCACAGAGCTCTGGACGCGAAAAAACGGTCCCCGCGGCGCACCTGTATTACGCCACCGTCGATTATCACTTTTCGAAAAACGCATTACGTCAGATCGCCTAGACAACCGGCGGCACACACGTAATCACTGCCGCCCCGGACGCGACGGTCACCGGGGTCCCGGGTTCTACGCGGGCGGTATTAACCCGGTTCGGAGTTTCAACCGACCCCGGAGCTCCGGTTCAAATCGGAAATATCACCTATTATATATTTCTATCTCTCTCTCTCTCTCTCTATATATATATATATATATATATATACAAATAAAAATCAATCTGTCTATATATATATATACATAAAAATCGAGCGTACGGCGGGTTTGCGTTTGCAATGCGCTTTAAAACTACGCAACCGATTTCAATAAGATTATGCTCACGCGTGTGATTTGGTCCAGCTTAAAATACGGGATAGTTCGATTATCTCGATTAATGATATATAGGAGTGTGTATTAATTAGTAATTTTGTTTTTTTGGCAACAATCGATAACGGGTAAATGGCAGTCGTGCATCGAGAACGTTCCAAATTCAATGCAATTGTGATGTCGACCGATCGAGAATATTCGAGTATCAAATCATATCCTATATCTTAATAATCACCCAGATATCTTTATATATATATATATTCTGTCCGTGTGTATGTTACTGAACTCCTCCTAAACGGCTGGAGTGATTTCGATGACATTTTTTGTGTGTGTTTGAACGGGTCCCTGGATGGTTTAGATTCCCAATTGGACCTAATAGGTGGTTGATTCAGGTTGGTTATTGGTAGTTTTGGTACAGCGATCAAATTATTTTTATTTATTTATGGGTTACCTTGGTGATACGGATGAAATAAAAAAATTGTTAAATTTGTTGATAGGTTAGCCTAACCTAACCTCACCAAAATAGTATAAATAACTATACAGAATAAAACAGCGAGTTTCGTTACGCTAAATCGGTAATCCTCCTCCACAAAATATACCAACAAAAGTAGTGATCAAGCTACATTAAGTTTAAACACTCGAAATAATGTAAAGCAATCTCAATCCGGTCGATACATATGCAGACCGGATAATCTACTAAAATATTCCAACAAAGAAAACGAGGAACCACTGTCGACGGTTATCCCGGAGTAAAGAAAACCTGATGCCTTTGGCAGGATACATGTAGTTCATCCGAATAACAGTGAATGTTTTTACTTAAGAATGTTGCTCCACGTGATCAAAGGACCGAATTTCTTTGCAAGGAATCGAGGAATAAAATCTTTAAAAAAAAAACTGCCTGCTTGAATGTACGGTAATGGCTGTGGAGCTAGGGAAACGTTCTTGATCCCTAGAATACCAATAATACCAACTAATCTATCATTTAAGTTTAGACGACTCCGACTTCCCATAAAATTATGCTTTTCAATGACTATAAACAAGGCACAGGATTATACATTAAACGTTACAGGTTTAGACTTAACAATCCAATCTTTTTCCCATGTTCAATTGTACGTGGTTCTGTCACGTGTCTCATGCAAACAAAATCTATTTGTGCTAGTTCCAAAAATATTTAATGCGTAAGTCCGATTGAAACTTAAAATTTAAAATCAAGCAAAATTTAACAGTAATATGGAATTAAAAAAAAAAAAACCATTTAATTCGATTTAGACAGAAATACAAATTTTAATAAAGCACACATCATAATAAAACCATTAAAGCTTTCCGACAGCTAGACGATTCTGGATAACCAAGGCCGGGTGATGGCAGCTAGTTACGAAATAGTTATTATGGACCATGACGTCACCTGCTCTTCAAACCGGAGTAAAAAATGGTATTTTTAAGGAATTTTCGGTACGTGGGCCACATAAAATTTCGCCCGCGCCTTGGGGTTGGTAATCCCAGTTTTCAAAGGTTAACAAATTAAACTAAATTAAATTTAATAGATTAAAAACGGAGCTAGGGCCGCGAATAAAAATCGGGCCGATAGATTTTCGAATCTCCGTGGACCGATATATTTCCGGCCCGCCACTGAACTCAAACCACAACCTATCTAAACACGACCGTCGGGCGAAACGTTAACAAAAAAATATATAACTTTCGTTTTTCACTTACAGACCACATGTACAAATTTGTTATATATTACTACGTCCGAACCGACGAATAATTATTTCAATCTCTCCCGGCGTACCGTTTCTATAATTATAGCTTCTGCGTTTTTTTTTTTTTTTTTTGTAAATATTATTTCTGCAAAAAATCTGTTATCGTAACGCGTCGCGTTTGTGTGTGCACAAATATTCCGGTGAGAAAACCAGAATGTTTTCGGCGATCGATAATTTTTTGTTTCGATCAATTTATACCCTTGTCAACCACACTCGCAATTTGGCAAGTATAGAGGTACGTATATAAAATAACAGAGGGTTTTTTTTGTCGCGTTCCATAAATCCCTTTTATTATTATTTTTTTTTTTTATTACAACCGGAATCGTTCGTGCTCGCTATTATTTTCTTATCTAATATTTTATCTATAACCGTCTTGGAAATAATTACCGCCATACAATCAATTTTTTTCAATGATAAAGGCTCTTGTTTGTATTTTTTAACTCGATAAAATAACGTTTTCAACGTAATTATCAGTAGATACACAATATCAAAATATCTGATAGTTAATACAACAATATTTTTAATTAATATAGCGTGATAGGATTTTTTTTTTAAATAATTAGATTTATTGTAAACTATTTATGTATTCTTTGAAATCATCAAAGTAAGCGCGTAAAAATTGTTGAAATGTGATGCAAAAAAAAATCAAAACCGAAGGGTAGACAACAAAGAAAAAATCTGGGTTTTCGTTGGTGACTATTACGCCGTCGCAAAATATAAACTGTGAACAAAATTGCAAAAACAAAACAGAAAAACGTACAAATCATTAAAATGCATATATTTATATAAATATTTTTTGTTTGGAAAAACTATGGAAATAAGCAAAAAAAAAAAAAAATAATAAACACTTATAAATATCATATTCGAAATCTGTGTAACGTGAAATCAATTTCCAATAGACTTTGCTAGATTTTACGTCGAGCAAAAATAAATTATTAAACTGTATACTAATTGTCCGGAATCTTGGTTAACAATTATAAATTATTACGATAAAATCGATCAGTATTATATGCCCGGGATGTGAACCGCGAATCAGTTGTGTGGAAATTATGACATAATTTCTTATAATAATTCTAAATTAAAACCGTAAAAATATTCAGTAAAAAACGCGGTTCTCAATAGTGAATTTTGCACTGTATGCGCAAAGCTGAAGTTGTTTGCGTATCGGATAATTTAAAAAGCAAAGCAAAAAAACAAAAAAAAAAAAACAATGGTTTTCTGTGATATTTGCTACGGGACCGTTAAAACGTTTTCGGAGACCCGAGTTGGCGTTCCCTCGGATTATCGCAAAGATGAATTATTATTTGTATTATATGGACCGTCTCGGGGACAACTTTCCGAGCAAACGGGCAAACGATAAACCATAGTATCGTTAAGAGGACTGTTATAATACAATATATATATATATATATATATATATATATATATATATATATGGTATCGGGACAGTGGCCAAAGCAGCGTGTGTACGAGGAAGGGGAGAGTGGAGTTACCTCCTATATATAATAGGCAATGTTAGCTCTGTTCGGGACAATTTTTCGAAACGTTAAAAACTAAACCTCGCCCCGCGTACGGACACTCCCGGTACATAATATCGTTTCGGGTATACGTTAAAAAACAATAACGGGCGGTCGTAAAACATAAAATCCTATTCTCTCTGCGTTTTCTCGCGATGTCATAAAATTACATATATATATATATACTCGTATATAATAGGTACCCACCTACATAATGTATAACAGCGTGTTCTCGCACACTACGAAACGCGCCACCGATTTTATTCCCTCGTATATACGACTTGTATCCTGCGGGAGCGGATCGGCCTGACGGAAAATCGGGAATTCTTGCGACGGCCGCTAGATTATTATGTTAAATCGAAAATAAATCGGTTCGTTTGCCGAATTTATGTAATTTAAATAGGTTTGGAATATCGAGAATTTCAAATTGAATTGTCCCGGCGTATCCTATAGATTGCAATTGTTTAAAATGTGTTCAAGGACGCATTAATAGACGGTAAAAACCACCGTGTATCCATTTGTAATGCCTTAATGTGTTCCGTGTTATATTTGTGGCAAAAAAAAAAAAAAAATGTCAACATTTCCGGAATTTCCATAATACAACGTTTAAACGTCGATCTGTTGACTTGTGACACACGTGATATATTTTGTTGAAATTTTGAACGTATAACGGCGGGGAGGGACACTAAGGTCAAACAAATCTTTAGCATCCACATAATTGTACTATTAGCTGTGCCTATATGATTTTTGTGGTTCGCGGGCCGATCCGTCCCTGTATACCACTGTAAAGTATTTCGGGATAACAATATAACGGGAGATCGTTGCGCTACGAATGCCGGATTTGTGGTAAATCGGTATTTTATTGATTTTCAAACCGTCGTATGCGCCTCGTCTATATCGTAGCCATGGCGTCGGGTATCGTAGGTAAAAATTATTTTCTTCGCTATTTTATTCCGTCGCGCCGAGCCCGCGGGACCGCGATTAAATTCCGACCGTTTTGTACTTTCGGCGCCGGCGACGGTCACGCGCGTGCGGTCTCGTACGCGTCTCGTATCGGGTATAGCATGGCGCAGGCAAATATAAAATTGGAAACGTTCGCGAGTACCGACCCGCGACCGGAATGGTTGAATCAATTGCAGGTGACCACCTCGATGGGCATACGGTACGAGCAGAAGGGCGACGTGGAAAATGCCGCGAAATGCTACGAGACCGTGTTGTACTACGATCCCCGAGACACCGGCGTGCGCGTACGGCTCAGCAAATGCTATCAGAGACTGTTACAGCCCGGCAACGCCGTAAAACACCAACGGTTAGCGGTGGAAATCGACCCCGCGTCTTTCCGGACCACCGAGAACCAGGCCTCGGTGGACTTTGAATCGGGCCGTTACGAGAGCTGTCTGATCGCGTACAATAGTTATTCGAAAACGTATAAAACGTCGTCCGCCTGTAATCGAGGACTGATAAAAGTGAGTAGAACCAATCTGAAAAAAAATGTAACGTAGGAATTGAGTTTATTATACCACGACCGCCATGGTTTAAGACAGTACCAGGCCCGTGCACAGGGGACGTTTGGGGTTCAACCCTCCCTCCACCACCACCGACATTTTTAAAGTAGATTTAATATAACAAAGACTAACGACAAACTTTTATGAACAATTGTACAACTACAGTTTATTTTACGTATTTCTACGTCTGTCAGTTTCTCACCAGTCAATACACGTTATCTTAAATTTTAAAAAAATGACAAACTTATATGGTATCACAATTTTCAAGATCGAATCTTGTCGGACAACCGACCTAATCGGTTTATTACTACAATTGTTCGCCAGTTATGAGTTCAGTATGTTTTTTCAGAAGTATTGAATAATAATATAAAAGCATTTGATTTATATAACACAATTACATTATTTCTGGTTTGCAAAACTTGCTTCCAAATTTTCTAATTAAATTAAATTCAAGTAGCAATGACTTTTAAAAAATGTATTGATTTTTAGAAAAGCTTTTTACCTATTTATGACACTTTTGAATCAGAATTGAAGGTGTGGATGAAAAAATGGAAATCGATACCCGATAAAGAACTTCCGAAATCTGCAATCGATACTATAGGCATTATGTCGAAGGACCATTATCCAAACATTTGGTGTTTAATATCCATACTAGCAAAACTCCCAGTGTCGACTTCGTCAGCAGAACGTTATTTTTCAATTTTAAGACGATTAAAAACCTATTTAAGGAATAACTGCAGTGAAGATCGTCTAACAGATTTAGTTAATCCACCGAAGTATCCCAATAAATATTGAAGAAATTTCCTAATCAATTTTCCAGAATGCCACGCAAGGTTGGCTTTGTTTTATGATTTAAAATTGTATTTAACTATTTTTGTTCTTCATTATTTATAGTTTGTGTACATTATTATATTGTATTTTGTACTGTATAATATTATCATTGAAATAATAATTTAATTATGTATTTTTAGTTCACGAATTAGTAATATTTTCAACCTCCCCCCCGAAAATTGATCCTGAATACGTGCCTGGATAGTACGATCGACAAAAACCGAATATCACGTGACGGTATTATACGGCGATTGTGATTAGCGTTTAAAATAATAACTAGTTATACGAAACCGAATAGAACCATGTCAATATATTTGATACCAAACTAAAACAATAATCACGTGCCCTTATTTTTCGATAGCTGAATTAATTTCGATGGTCTTCTTATCATATTCGCCTTATCAATATAATAATACGGTTTGATGGTAATCTATAGAAAAAAAATTAATAATAATAAACTGGTATTAAACTACAAAACAGTTTTACGACTAAACGGACAAAACGCAGATATACTAGAGCCATCAAATAACTATACGTGTAAAAATAAAATTGCCTTATAATTTTAAATTATTTCGTTTCGTCACATTATGCCGGTGTGATAAAAATAATAACAAATAATTACAACCACGTATGGTGGCTGACTTCAGCATCTCGATGTATTACACATTAAGATGCGTATAGTAATTATGGAGTAAAAACTTATTTTTGATCTACTATTAATATAATTATTTGTACGAAGCCGAATAAAATTTATTAACATAAATCGACAATTTCAAATACCTAAACGTGTCTAAAAACTACCAAAAGTCGTCTTAAGTATTCGGTGTGTAATAAGTAAAATAAAATAAAAATAGAGGAAATAAAGATGATGTATACGTATACCCCACTGATCATATAAATTATTTATTACTTTCTACATGTGTAGAAATAGATTTGTATGAAATATATGAATTAATATTACCTTTTCTATGTGGGACTTCCTCAGTTGTGGAGTTGAAGTGGAAGGGAAGTATGAACTCTTTAAGTGTTATAGGTATACAATTAATAAATAATCAACACTTTTTGTATACTTGAAAATATACGGAATAGACGCGAAACGAGAGTACACACGAGGAATATGACAAAATCGCTGAGTGAGCCAGTTTCCGGAAGCGTCTGCCAGAGTCGTAGTGGACATCCGTGAAAGAGAATGAGTGAGCGATCGCCGAGGGGGAAATCGGACGTGTATATATAGATAAAAAATGGATGATAGTGTGTGTGTGTGTGTTGTCATCCGGTCGATCGATATCAGTTTTAATGTGTGACAGATAAATTATTTAAATGGCTTAATGACTAATACAATTTAACAATGTGTTAAAAAATACAATATAGGTATTATCAAAAACCTATAATGTAATAAAATACAATATTACGAATGATATGATATGATCATTACATGCACCCCAATCTTTTTTTGTTATGTCCTCATAACAAGTGCATAAGAATATTTTGCACAATATTATTTAAGATACATTTTTACATTTTATTTCTTTTCTTTTTTTTTTTTTTTGTTAGTTACATTAATATAATAAATCTGGGGAAATACGGGTTCACGATTATTTTCCTTACTGAATTTTGTATAACAGAAGAAAAAAATAATAACCCCCAAAATTCACTGACTAGATCCAAAATCCGTTAGATCCACAAGATCTACTACGCCCTATACTCAAGATATTGTAATATCTTATTTACTTTTACAAAAAACTTGTTATTGGTTTTTTTTTTTTGTTTAGGTTAATCAAGCCATAGAGAACACATTGCCCGTCAACGGAATAATGGATTGTTTGGGCGACACGATCCTAAAAATGTTAGAAAACCCACATATACTAAACGAACCGACTCAGTGTAAAACTTGTGACAAATCGATCGGATGGAGTAAATTGCACAAAGCTCACCATAGACGATTGCAGGAAGCGTATTATTTACGGAACATGACGGAAAACTTGGAGTTCTACAAAAAACAGTCAAACGTTTTACCGAAATCGAACGTAAACGATAAATTCATTTGTCGACACGTACGAGAAATCGTCCAAACATTTGAATTGGTCAAAGTAAAAAGAAAAAAATTTAATTACAATATTATTTAACTTTGTGTACATAACCGTCGTCACTAAAACCCAAGTAACCCGTATCTCCAAAAAAAAAAAAAAAAACGATTTAGTTATATACCTAATAAATTTTACCAGAAAAGAAGTCCGTATAATTTAGTGTAAAATGCACAGAATCCAAGGAGAATATAAACACTGAAACATTATCGCGTATCCAGACATTTAAGTGTATCAATGATTGAACCTAACCATTACCAAAATGTATTTTTATACTGGTTTTTGGCGTCTATTGAAAAAAAAAAAAAAAACAAACATTTTTTTGGAGTTACGAGGTTACACTGTTTTGGCAGGTTTTGACGACAATATAATAATATTTATAATACTGTTACGAATGAAATCAAATTAAAACAATTGCATAATACCGTCTGTGTTAATCGGTTCGCGGCGCAGAACGACTTGTACCGGCAGAGACCGTTTTACTTGGTCGCGTGTCGACGGCCCGCCGCGTTCAACGGCCGGCTCGACGACGGTAAAAAAATTAAGTACAATACGATCAAATCACAAGTGGCCAAGTACGTCGGAACGATAATCAAACACTGTCTGACCGGCGAAATCGGTTCGGCTCGACGACAGGCCGAACTGGCCCTGGCGTACATGGACCGGCACTGGTACAGGCCGTTAAACGTGATCAACGCCTTGTACGAAGTGTTCGGTTTGGCGATTTACCTGGTCAACCGGGACGTACCGGAATGGTCGGACGAGCTGAACGCCAAGAGAATAATGTTCGTGTTGGGTTCGGACGACGGGAACGACGCTTACGCAAACGTCTATCGAGAATCGTATTTCGGACTCCGGGACAATTGTAATGCGAGGTATATGAAAAAAAAAAAAAAAAAAAACATATATAAACGTATAACGATAATTATTGTCGTTACCGGCGTTAGGAGCACACTGAAGAAACTCGCCAGACAGTTGGAGGATACCGAATTCAGCACTTACAGTCTGTACCTACAACACGACCGGATCAAATGTCTCTTGAAACTCGGAAAATTCAAAAAAACCAGAAAGTTTTCGAAACAAATGTTTGCGGACGCATATACATTGGGGAGTATCGCGTGGCAAGTGAACGCCATGATGACCGTCGTAATAGCCGAATCCCGGTTGGGCAACACGGCGAAATGTGTGGAATCGTTAGAGTTCATCGTATCGCTGAGCAGAACTCTGGGGAACGCAAACGTCACCGCGTTTTTTAGAAAAGTAAGAATCACGGGTCGTTCGATGTTAATTGTTATTATTATCGTATTACACATTATAATGAGCGTAGCGAAAAAGCTATTCGATTTACTAAGACGGGTTTTTTTTTTTTTTCCCGGGATACGCGTTTTCGGGTCATACTGAATGCTTCATTTCAGAATCCTTTTTACATTCCGTACCCAATGTGATGCGGATTTTCCGTCCCGGGAGAACTTTATTATTCGAACAATTTTTATCAAAAATTAAAAAAACTCAGGGTTACGTATAGACTACAAAGTAAAAAAAAAAAAAAAAACACGACTTATACCTTTAACCTAACGTGTAATTTATAGAGCTTCGCTCAGAATCGTATTTTGATTGCAATGGTTTATCGTTGCCTTCAGTATATAATAAACTAAATATACTTTCCTGAAAACTTCCTACGCACAACAGGACATAACCCATGGTACAATTTATGTCCGGATTTTTTTTTTATAATTATTTTAAAAGCGGTTTTGTTAAAACAAAAACTCGAAAAATCCCGACTAGATGTTTAATACGTTTTATAGTTATATTTCATTCGAAAAAGCGCCCCACACAATAATAAGGGTGTAATTTTTTTTTTTTTTTGTTAGATTATAATACGCTAATGTGATACTATACATTGAACATAAACACGCAATTGACAGAGGTTTAACTATATGATTTTTAGTATCATATAACTATAAGTAAGTATATGTAATTTGTGGCGGACGAAAATGTTAATTTTTGATAATAATTGGATTCATGTCCGCGTATAATAAATAAGCACTGGAAACAACAAAAAATATAAATAAGGTTATTCATTCGCGTTACACTGCCACTGCAAGTTCGAAAGCAAAAAAAAAAAAAAAAAATGATTGTTCGAAATAAATACCACCGAATTGGTAACAATTGTTGTTTGAACCGATTGATTTGAAATTTCAGAAAAACCAATAAATAGGCATACGTACATGAAAAAACTCAATTGAAAACAACAAAAACAATTAAAGTTTATACTTTTCGCACTTCTGATGAAAATGAATTTGAAAGTGTTCAAAAATCTAATTTCTCTTCTTTCTACATTATCCGAAAAGCGAAATTTGAATAAAAATCCATTGGGAAGGTATAAAATCGGGGACGATGAGGGAGAGGGATGGCGAGAGGGCACGCCAGTGTAAAGACTACGGCGTCTACAGAAGTGTACGGGATTCGTTACTCCGTTCGAAACGAAAACGATCGAAATATTAATATTGGGAATTAAAATGCGAATATCACCGTCGAATATGCCTGCGCAAAACAACAACCGATTTTCCCGTATGTTATTTATAGGCTAGGAGGTAGGTACATATTGTTATTAACCAACTATTGTATTATCGTATCGTTTGATGTAAAATCCCACGCAGCGTTTGTATTAATTATTATTAATTTCCGCGCACAAGTATTTTTCCATTAGTGGTATAACACGACTATTCTCGTAGTATTACGATACGTTTTCGATATTGGAACGGTCGGGAATCTCGAAAAAGCAATTTATTCCGAGTGTTCGAGCTATTTCGAAATCTATTCTCCGGAAGTTCGGTCGGTGTATAGTACGCGTATAGATTATTGTTCTATATGTTACGCTGTTGTACTTGTACGAGAATAGAGTAAAACGGTTTAGGTCATATGATCTGGTAATTTTTTTATTAACTTCTATACGAGTAGTTTAAGTCATCTTAAATTATATCCCATTTATTAGGTGTTGGTATTCTTTGATCCCCACTATACTAATCTAATGGAAAAGCTAAACATTTTATCTATTAAACAGACAAAATTATAATAATAATAATAAAAACGTATAAAAATCCGAAAACAAAACCGCTATAAAAAATGATATACCTAATCGATTGAACGCAGACTTTTCGTTGTGTATATAGATTTTGAAATTGTTCGCCGAGGACAAAGTACGGGGGCGTCTGACGGGGCCCGAAGAAAAAAGAAAATCGGACATAATCGACATCATGCCGGACACCGAGAGCGCTCTGCTCACGCGGAATTTGTTGTTCCGGATGGACAGATTGCCCGCCGAATGTCGAATGCCTTTGCTGCTGGGCGAACTCCCGGAAATCGACTGTACGGCGATCGCCCGGCACAACGTCCAGTGCGGGCCGCTGAAGATATCCGATAACTTGACGAAGCTGCTCGGAAATTGAATTGAAATTATTATCGATCTGTCAATCTGTACTGCGCGCCGATAATTTCTAAATGTCAATTACACCACACGTTTGGTCAAATTCCAATATATATGATAGCATACGGTTGTCCTAGGACATTTTGTTTGTAATCAACTTTTCTACCAGAAATCTTGCTCCTATTTTCAAACCTAGCGCCTTTTCCGTAAGCATATCGGAGGTATTTTTTTTTTTTTTTTTTTTGTTCGTTGTAGTTTTCTTTTTAGTTAGGAAAAACGAGAATTATTTTTGTTTTCATTTGGTTTGTGTGGATAAAATCGTTTTGGCCGGTCAGAGAAGCTCGAGCATTTCACACGAGATGATTCATCGTAAACTGTACTTAATAGCGAAAATAAAAATAAGTTGATCGTATAATGTAATCGTTTTTATTCTTATGTTTTTTGAATTTATTTTTCGATGAAAATTACGTATTTTTACTCGAATATCATTAGCACATATTACAAAGCGGATACAGAGTTCAAAATACGTAATTTATTATCTTGAGTTATTATTTTCTTGAAAATGTGTAGGTACATTACTTAATCACTCAAATTAATGTATATTTTAAAATTAATTTTAACTTAGCTTAGTAATTTTTTTTATTATGTGTTTCTTTTGAAAAATGTTATTGTAGTACATTTGTCAGATTTTCTACGGGGTGAAATCCTAATGTCCAGAAAAGCGCAGACAATTCGGACGCGTTTTTAACCGTTTGGCGTGTTTAATATTCGTTCGATTGGAAACGGGGTCCGTTTTTGCAGAACAATTGATTCTGCAATAATATAGCACGTGATACATTACCGGTTTTCTATAACACATTTATTTTTTTTTTTTAAATTTTCAATTTACTCTTTTTATTATTTCGCCACGCGCAATAAAAATTTCTAATCTGTTTGCATCGCTAAATCTCCGGGCAGTTCGGAAACACGTACCGACCCATACGTTCGGTGTGCATACAGAGTGTTTCGGGTATCTCCGAACAAACGTCGTGCACATAATGTGATATCGTCGAAAAATAGAAAAGATATTTCACACCATGGGCAAGCCGCCGAGGCTGTTACGCGGTTCAACGATTAAATCATTAAATCAATTTGGACTTAATCGAGTTTTTATTAATGTTGATCAATCTATATTATTAATCGTATAAAAATAAAACTGTTACATTACTGTATAATATAGTAAATTATTGATATTTTGTTACGAGAGAAAAAAAAAAAAAAAACTTTTGGGAATCTAGAAAAACGTTTCGAATACAGTGGTCCGTTCTTACTGAACAGAAAACCCGCATCTTTCAATGGTACCGCGTGTTTTTCTAGAGAGAAAAAATACAAGTCGTAGTAAAACTAATATTCAGTCCACTCAGAATTTATAAACGTATACAAGGAATATGCAAAAAAAAAAAAAAAATGACCACTAACTATATACAAATGAAAAATGCTAACGGAAACTCTCGCTTGATGATTTTCGGTTTCTTCTTATTTGCGTGGCGACCGAATGTACAAACCAATCTGTGATTTTAACCGCGTTGTCCTGTAGTTCAGTCACCTCCACAATATTTTCCACATACGAGCAGTAAATCTCCGGTTGAAGGTAAGTTTTCTGGTCGAGACATCGTGTCAACGGCCAGATATAGTTTAAAAAAAAAAAAAAAAACTATTGTAAGTGAGAATTTATAGAGGAATAAATAGGGTAATAATTCAGTTTATGTGTTTTTTATTTTTTTAAATCGAAACGGGTCGTACTTGCACGAAACTCGTACAAAATACTCCAGGCTTTGTTTTTGTTCTTACGACTGCCTACATTCATTTCTTTTTTTTTTCAATATAAATCGTGTTAAAAAAAAAATATTTATATATATATATATAATTTCTCCGGCACACAACGAACGTAAAAACAAAAAACAGACACACATCATGGGCGGTTGCGGGACAGGGGTAAACGGTGTGGAGGGGAAGATGAAAAGAAAAAAAAAACAACCGAAAACACCGAAATCTCACGACGGTGGTGCATTATTGTTATTTTATTGTGATTATGAGTATGCCGGAGCACGGACGGCGGGGCGGCTGCGAGGTCGTCCGAGACGCAGTTGCAGCGGTGTAGAGGTGCGCGGCACCCGTACGAAAAACGTATACGAGCGGACGCGGCCGGAGCAGACACGGCGGCGGGGCGGGTGCCTGCGCGTTCCGATGCGTAATGTGCGCGCTTCACGGTTATCGGATGGCTCACACGTACGTAATTATGGTGGCGTTTTAAATACGCGTGAAACGCGCCGTCGCACACATCCGCCCGAAGACGTGACGCGCGGCGTGTCTGCGCGCGGCCGTACGAATGTGCGCGGGATACGTACCGCCGCCGCCGCGCCCCGTACGATAATTAAATTAAACGATATACATATTATACTATCATATATATATATATATGTATAACTCTCTGACCCGGCAGTGTTTTTGCTATTGCTAGATCGTCGTATGTATTGTTGTCCTGCCCGTGTCGCTATTTGAAAAACCAAAATAACAATAACAATAATAATAATAATAATGATAGGCGGAAAGCAATATAGTATCGTTTGTTGGGAGACGGTGAACTGCGGCAATATTATCCTTTTTCTAAAAGTAAACCGCGGCAAAAATAAATTTAACATTATACAATCTACGACAAAATAGAGTTATAGATTACGTTACACAAACTGCGGCGATTTATTTTATATAACCGACGTATGTATACATACCGACAAACGATAACCTATACGATGATGCGTACACATTGGTAACTGGTAAAATCCAAAATGTATTTTCACTTGCAAAACATCGGTTCCTTTTTCTTTTTCTTTTTTTTTTTTTGATAATACTACATAGTACTTAGATGTCGGTTTAATAAGTGCCATATCGTTCAATATTTAATTTCACATGACGCTTACAACAATGTTTAGCCGGAATGGCAATAAAAAATTGCAATTTCAATCATCGAAAATCGAATGCCGATAATTATCCGAACGACAGTATCCGAAATCCGGATTTGCACAATTAATATTCGGATTTCAAATTACGGAATTCGAAAAATCCGGATATTCCCCCAACCCTGATACATATATATATATATATATTATACGCCGTACACAATACGAGAGAGACCTTATTATTATAAGGCAATAATAATATTACTATAATAAATTCATTATTCCCCGGCACACCGTCCGGACTCCATCGGCCCGTCGCCCCCGACCCCGGCCCGACGCAACCGCCTTTCGGGGAAACCGAACAACAATGCGCCGGGGCCCGAGGATCGCGTCGACAGGTCCCAGACCGCATGTAAAATCGTTTGCGCCGAAGACAGACCGTGACCGTGGGCCGCGATCGTGAGAATCGGCGGCGACGGCGGCGGCGGTGACCGCGCCGGTACGGGTTGTAGGTACGTGCGTGAACCACTAACCGGGTTATGGTCGCACATAGAGCCGCGTAAAGAACAATAATAACGGTGTATACCAATATATATATATATACTAAGCCCCCGCCCCATAAGGTTTTAATTTATATTCCCTCGTGATTAAAACTTTAAGTCCGAACCCTAGCAAGTTTAGCTACACGCGAGCGACGTTTTCTTGTATACGAGGAAAACAAAAACATACGTCGGGTCGACTACGACTTAAAATAGATTTTGAGAATTAAATGTAATAAGACAGACGATTTTCAAAATATTTGCATCAAAATATAGTCGTATTATATTATTATTTCGTATTATTACGCAGTTATAAAATATGTATTAAAGTTTACATTATATTTTTGAGTTTTATTTCACAGAATTCCCTGTGTGGGGGGGGGCGCTTTGCTCCCGGAGCTATTTTATAATTTTGGTTTTTCAGGAGACTCTAACAACTGTAACTATTGAATCCTAGTTACGCCCCCGACCAATAGATAAAAAAAAAATGGGTGGGCCGCCGTCCTATTGAACCCGTGAAAAACGGAAGAGAACTTGTGTAAAAATAAGAGACTAAAGCGCATAAAGTAGAAACTTTAAACGATACGCTTAAGGAACTAAATGATAAAAGTATCGCTGTTAATATTTTAAAGGTAATCAACAGAAAAATCGCTTATTTATAACTATTTAGACGGCTGTTAAATGTAAGAGTTGCGCGTAAATACGACCATTTTCGATTTCAAAAATCATCATCGGTAAAATAACGGTGTAAACGAAAAAATGTTTTGAAATTTTTGTAGAGAATTAATTTATAAAACATTTTTCCGTTTTTTTTTTTTTTTTTACATAAAATTAAACTTACGACGGTAAACTATAGTGGCGAATCGAAATTGTCAACGGAACTTGTTTAACAGTTTGCGGAAAATAATATGTGGTGATTTTTTCGGTTCACTCGCAAAGCCGTGAGTTTCGTTTGAATTTTTCACTATCGGATAAGAAAATATCCGTACAAAAACGAAAATATAATCGTGGACGCGATTCGCGTACAGTTTTCGGCGTACGGGCCGCAATCCGCGCATGACAACGCCTCTTATTTGTCCAAAACCGCAATATTTTACGACCTACCGTCGTCGTCGGCCATCGGCTGCGGGCAAAACCGCAAATACATAAAAAGGGACGCGGTTTACGCGTCGGATAGATATACCGGGTCGTCCTGCAAAGGGGTGTGTGATAGTCGTGGCGTGGGCGGGATCGTAGCTTCTATCTGTCGGGCGAATCCTCTGCCGGCGCGTCCTCGTCCGCGAGCGCTTGCGCCAAAGCGTTTTGCCGTCCGCGCATAAAAACGCCGGGCGTCGCCAAAGTCGTCGGCCCCGACCGCTATCGCCGTTACCGCCGTTTTCCGCCCAACGATTAGGATTCCGATTTCCGCAAATCGGTTTATTTCAATAAATCAATGTCTCACGTATATTTCAATAACATTTGCACATTTTTTTTTTTTTTAATACGCAAAATTTTTTCTTTTTTCATCACGAACAATTTACGAAAGTATTCAATAATAATTCAATAGAAATACATTTTCTGCGATTCGTTCAGTTGGGGTCAGGTTGGTCATCCATTTCGAACGTCGTAGTCGCCAGTCACTACTATACCAATAACAGTATAGCGTTTCTTAGCTATCGATTATCAAAATATTTTTGATCTCGTCTCTTTTAATCGGTGTGTACGTAATAAAAATCGAATGTATCGAGTTTTTTGTCTAACTAATAAGGTTAACCTGCACCGAAACTCGATGTTTAAAGTTATTATATTTTTCAATATTTATACCGACCAGTTGACTGGTTGACATCACTGGAATTATTTTGTCCGGGTTCCCGAACATTTTTACTAAACATTTAAACACAAATTACGTCGGTTTTATTTTTGGGTTACCTGGGCTATGAGAAAAAAAATGATATAAACAAAATTATCGAGCCAAGTGCCACCGGTATTCAATATTTTACGACGCCCCAAGAAATTTTGGCTCAAACTATTGTCCCCTCCCCTCCTAGGTCATGGCCGATTCCCGACATCTTAATGGTAATATTATGGTGATTTATTTAAAACTACGGGTTTCTCAAGTGGGTTAGTATATTTGAAAGGTCCCATCACCCCCGGTGTATATTACTGTGGGAGACCCTGCTATAACGGACAGACGTGTGCGCGCGGATCCCGGGAGAATCCTCGCTGCGGAGGACAGAAATGCGCGTGCGGTCGCGGAAAACATCGATTTGTGCGGGTCTGCGGACGCCGCCGCCGTCGCCGTCGCCGTCGCCGCCGCCATAAAAATCAGCACAAGCGCTGGAACGCGCAACCGTCCGAGGCAGTGTCGGTCTGGCCCACCCGGCTACCCGGCAATATAGCCGGGGGCCCTCGGATAATTTTATATATTGTGGGCCCGTAGCCAAACGGGAAAATGAGAAGAAAAAAACATTTAGGTATTTAGGTAATTTAGGTATTTACTTGAAAATTGAACCGTAATGTTAGGCCCAAACAATTTGCAGTTTGGCAGTTTGCGCAATTCGAGGGTTTAAGCAATCATTTGCACATTCCATAAACTGGGTGATACTAATAGAACTTGCTCAATTCACGAATCGGGCAATTTATACTTTTGTAAAATACTGTCGAAGTGTAATTGATTTACTAAATTATTTTGATACATACGTTTTTTAATATTATACTCACGTGAGTACACGAGAAACGGGCAGAATATCGTAAAATATCAATGTTTCAATAAAACAATTCGAATTTTGTTAAATGCCTTAGTGCATTTAAAAAAAAAAAAAAAAAAAAAAACATATTATCGAAATTAAATTTTCTATTCATATTCGTTATTATTCTCGGCTACGTAGTTTACTAATGTACCGAAATATTTATTTTTTCCGCAATAAAATTATGTTCTTTATACACTTTGCCCGGTTGGCGAAACGGTCAGGAAAAAAACTGTGTTAAGTTTGCTCAATATTCGCGAATCGTGTGTAACTGCGTGCGCATTTACACGGATTGAGCGGGAAATTGCACATTTCATACGAACTTGGGCGCTATCACGTTAGAGGCGTAACACAATGTATGTCGTCGTTCCCCGGACGATCTTTTCGCGTTCTCCGGTCGTGTCCACGCCGCAGCCTCTGCCCTCGCTCGCGCGCCCAGACTAACAATCTCCACCGTGGATCGATATAGCCGCCGCCGCGCCACCGCCCGGGGTTCGCCGTAGAATAAGGCTTTTTAAGGTTGTAAATATATCAGGGAGTTTTATGGATTATCAAAAATGGATATTCGGTGATCCTTCTTTTTTTTTTTTTTTTTTTTATACAATTGCTGTCGTTTTAACGGATATGTGCTCGGGTGGGCAAATTGGCAAACGCGAGGCGTTTGGAAGCCGTTATGTTCACGGCGAATAAAAAATAGAAAAAAAAGTCTTAAGTCGGTATTCCGATACCGGCCGTGTTTTCTACCGGAATATATGTCAAATGTACCGACCGTCTTTGTAATCGGGGTTAAAACGTCTGTAAGGTTAGGTTTTTTTAATTTAGAATACTAAATTATTACATTTTCAAAGGTGTTAGAGTTCAATTTCCAAAAAAGTGGAAAAGTCATTTTCGAGTAAACTTTATGACGAATGCAAATACGTTTTCAGAAGTTATTTCCGACAACTAAAATTGGCGAAAGATTGATTCTTTTAGACAAAAAAAAAAAACTTACCATTTGAACGGATATCATCGGGCAGTATATTAATGAAAAATATCGTTAAAATGAAGAAAAAAAAAAATTATTATTTTGAATGATTTACAAAATCGGAGAAAATTTGAAAAACCGGCGGCAATCTCGTTCTGAAAAAAAAAAATAATAATAATAAAAATATCACGAAACGAAAAAAACGAACGCCTGCACGACGACGAGAGCCACTCCGCCGCGTCGTTTTATTATTATTATTATTATTTTTTTTTTTTTTTGTCATACCGTATAGTCGACGGGTGTCGTTATAGAACGGGCGCGCGGGCACCACTCCAAAATCGGTTTTTTTTTTTTATTTTTTTTTTTTTTTTTACTCCTCGTTCTTTTTTCTCGCCGCTGCCTCCGACCGTCCCGCCCGATTGATCGTTCGTATTATACATATATATATATATATACACACACACACATACACGACGCGATTATGACGTCCCATTCATACAGAAATAATTATTATCGCGTTAAAACGATCCGTTTACCAGAGAGGTTATACACATCTATAGAGACTTGAGCGTCCCCGCGCGTTTATTATGACGTAATCGTATACATAATGTATAATTGCTGGCGAACTTAGCCGGAGAAACGACCGCCGCCGCCGCCGCCACAATGGACAATTCACTGCTCTATGGCCCGCGGTATACGCGGTATAAACCGCGTCCACTCGAATCACGGTTGTTCTTTTCGAGGGGAGGGGAGGGGGGTTGTTTTTTTCCTTTCTTTTTTTTTTCTTCTTTTTGCTTTTTTTTTTTTTTTTGCCCGGCGCGCGCCCGGCCTCTCGTTTTCGATTTCGCTGAGGCCCCCTCGCCCCGGTACGCGCGCAAACGGACTGACACACGACCGCATCGGTCAGAAATACGACCGCGGCGACATAACAAAACGTTTTAATAAAACAATAACCTCTCTATTACGAGTATCACTCGATTTTCGATCACCTCCTATACGAATAATATCTAGATACCCATATTTAAAAAAAAAAAACTTTTCTTCTTTTATTTTTTTATTTTTTTACCGTGTACCGGGAGGGTGCAACAAAAAAAAAAAAAAAAACAAAAAAAAAATAGAAAAAATAAACCCTACGCACGGCTTTTACTGATTAGCATTAGGACGGGTATACGGTAAAAATCCCCTATTTGTTTACAGGGAAACACAAAATTTTGGATTTTTTTTCTTAAAATTATTATTTAATATTTGTTTTTACGCATGTTCACGCGTAACATATATATATATATATATATACATTAAAGCAATCGATTTATGACTAGCAAATTAAAATCAGCAGTAAGTCATAAAATTAACTTATTTAGCATGGTAAAAATAGCTGTTTTGTTAACGTTATTTTTTTTTTTTTCAGATTTCGTGAACAAATGTCCTGTGACCAAAGATCTTAAATAGTAATGAATAACTCTGTATACCATGTAATCTTTTGGCGTGTCCTCTTTCCACATTTCATCTATTAAGCAATTTTTGTTACAGGTTTTTTGAAACAAATAAGAAAATCTGTTCCAAATAAAACTACGAAGAAAATGGCCATTGAAAATGACTTCTATTTTTAGAGAAAAATTATAATTTTTTGCCAATTTATTATAGAATAAAAAAAAAATCAACTATATTTTATTTAAATAAATAAAGAATGGCACGTATTTGTCGTTTTCCTAAAAAAAAGTTAATTTTTGAAAGTCTTTGAGCACTGACTTCCGATCAGAATAAAAAGTCCAAATTTTCAGAAAATGATACTGTAGGTACATCTAAAAATATAGGAATGTGCTTTGGATAATAATTCAATTTTTTTTTTTTTTTAATATATATGTGAACAACCCAACTAGACACACTCGATTCGTTAATTTATCGTTCAGTCTATTGATTATATTGATCGTGCTGGCCAACGCACAATACACCATATAAATTACAATCTAATAATATTATTATTAAATATGTATTAGAGTTACACAGTGTGGTTTTTTTAACCATGATTAAACAATTGTCTCTAAAGATTTCAAGTAAATTTGATTTCTGGTTATTTTTTTTTATTATCATTTTATGAAATTGTTTAAGCTTTGTTTCAACATTACTTTTGAACGTTTAGCACTTTTCATTCTACACCTCAAATAAGAATTTTAATCTCATTTTTTCCACACACAGATACTAAAAAAGTAAATACGAGAATATTTAGGAAAACAATATATTCTCATTTCAAAAGGTGATTTATAAAAGGGCAAAGAGATGGCTATTTGATAATCGTAAAGTCGATAATAGCGGTACGGGAGAGTAAAGAGTAAAATTGTAAAAATAATGATTGGAGAAAAAAAACAAATTGTTAATAACGAATTGATTTCGGCGCCCACAACTTAATATCGTAATGTGTACGCAGTGAGTTTTGTAAATGTAATAACGTACAATATTAATACACGAGTAATAAATATAGGTGGTACATATTCTGCAAATTGGATTTTTTCACTTAAAATATTCATACATTTTAAGGTATTATTTGCAACGCGTAGACTTATTTAATATGTATATGCGTGTATATAATACGAACCGAATTTAAAACCGTATTTATATCATATATGTGTTCGTCAATTGTATTTAATTGCGTCGTAAAAATAACAAAAAAAAATATTCCGCTCGGTCGTTCGTTTATTTGTTATTTATACATTTTTTATAATTCAAAATGGTATATATATTTTTTTTTATGTAATTCGTAGAAAACTCCGTCGGTGGAAATTTGATAAATGAACAAAAACGAGAAAAATATATGTGTGTGTGTGTGTGCACCTACATTATTATTTAAACACCGTATTATTGTTAGTTTTTTTTAAACGTTAAGTGTATTTATTTATATATATATATAGGCATGTAAGTGTATTCAATATAAAATGAATAACGTTTTATTTATTTTTTTTTATTTTTTAATCAAACGGAATTCAATTACGCGTTTATAATATTTTCACGCGAGTATGTTACGAGCTATTGTATTTCAAGGTTCACGCCCGCGCGTCATTTATTCGGTATCTTTTGATTTTTTTTTTTTTTTGATTTTCTTCGTCTTTTCGAATAATTAAAACCCCGCAATGCTGTTATAAAATATAAAAAAAAGAAAAACCTCTTTGAAATATCCCACGTACAATCAGGGAAACCGATCTGTAATTTATAATACATTCGATTGAATTTATCCTGTGATTTTTTCCATTTTCAAAAAATAAATTAAATTAAAAAACGTTGTTAACATAATAGTAATAATAATAATAATAATACACGTCCGCCCGTCTCGGATGTGTTTTTTTTTTTTTTTTCCATATCGTACGCGAGTATTATTAAACGTTTAATAGGCGTAAATAACTTATATATTTATTTTTCAATAAATACGCTATACGGTGGCGGTACATACGGTCTCGAATTGGATTTATTGATCGAATCGCTGCGCGGGGACGGAGAGCAGTGCAAAGCAATTACAGCAAATTGAAGGGAAAGAAAAAAGAAAAAAAAAGAAAAAGAAAATAGTTTTACAAAGAAATCCCAAAATGGCCACAGCTGTCATGAAACGCGTTCAACAGTCGTAAAAGTTAATTAGTTTCTTTGAGAACATTTTATAATGAAGCCGTTGAAATTCGAGGGACGAGACCGTTCTGCAGTTTCACTGTATACCATCAAACTTTCCGATCACGCGCCAAAAACCGTATTTATGTTTGGCACATGGACTTTGGAAATCTAAAATCGCCGCCGCGGATGGGAGAGAAGTGCACGGCCCCGTGTTGAGAAATACAGCGTGGGGCGTGGTTACTTCCTTATTTTAAAAAATCATAACACAAAAAGTATTGGCAAAATTGATTTAATTTTTTTTTTCTGTGTACATTTTAAGTTTTATTTCATTTGGTTTTAAATACTACATCTCGAAGGTGGGCCACCGTTCTCGTCAATGCGCTGAAATAGTCGGAATTTGAAATTTCTGTCTACTTTTTCCAGCATATGTGTGCTTATATCAGCAATAGCAGCACAAATTTTTGTTTTTGAGATGACGAAGGATCTTTAGACGATCCGTATATACCAACGATTTAAGGTAGCCCTACAGGAAAAAAATCACATGTGGCTAAATCTGGTGATCGTGCTGGCCACTGAAGATCGCCTTTATGAGAGATGAGCCGTTCGGGGAAGTGTTCACGCAAGATTGTCATTGACCTTCTTGCCGTGTGAGTCGTGGCGCCATCCTGTTGAAACCACACTTCCCCTACATTCATTTCATTAAGTTTGGGCAGAAAAAAATCCACAATCATGCTGACATAACGTCCAGAATTGACCGTAACTGCTCTTTCGTTCTCTTCAAAGAACCATGGGCCAATAATGCCGATTCTGGATATTGCACACCAAACAGTCACACGTTGTGTATGCAGAGGCTGCTCATGAAGTTCTCTCGGGTTAGTGGGGCTCCAATATCGCATGTCTTGTTTATTCACACATCCTGAAATATGGAAATGTGCCTAGTCACGAAAGAAAACAAGGGTGTCCTGAGGCAGGTTTTCGAGGAAGGCTTCACGTGTATTTTTTCGCGCAACATAATCGCGTGGATTAAGTTGTTGCACCACTGCCAATTTGTATGGGTGAAAATCAAGTTCCTCATGAAGAATTCGTCTCACTGTGTGACTAGACATCCCTAGAGCAGCCGAATGTTTGTGTGCAGATCGCCTAGGGGATTCGGCAAAATCGCCGCCCTTACACTTTCGATGTTTTCTGGCGTCCTGACGGTTCTGGAAAGTCCATTATGTTTCTTCTGCACACTACCGGTATCCCTGAACGCGTCCACCCACATACAAATCGATTTCCGATCAGGCACACGACCTGCAGGTGCGATATTGAAATGGTTTCTGAAAGCACGCCGAGTTGCGATGATCGAACTCGAGGCTGAAAGAAAAGTAGGCCCCCACGGCGAACGCGCGCTCTTGCTTTGTCCACTGCATTGTTGACACTGAACTAGTTATAATAAAAACCTTAGATAACGTGCTTTCGAACAAGCCATAAACCAACGCTCTACTACTAATAGTCGCTCAGTTACAAGAGTTTCAGATAAGGAAGTAACCACGGCCCACCCTGGGGGAGGAAGCACTACTGTACTTTTGTTTCGGTTAATTGTCTTTATACTTCGCCGGCGCTAATATTATGTTTCCACTATTATAGCGATTTTTTCATTTCTCCCGATTGCATTGGACGATATGAGATTCGTATTGTTTACGCAAAATATATCTCACGCGTCGCGAAAACAATCGTTCGCGGCCAACTTTGATGAACCGTCAATTTTTTTAATTTTTTTTAACTATTTCTAATCCGGCAAACTCGCAACTCTACTCCACATAACATTAAACCCGCGTCGGAAAAGCATCAAAATTACTGCGACATTATATGTTAATAAATATGTTCTTGGCCTGTCGATAGATATTTTCGTATTTTCGTGTTGGTTTTTTTTTTTTTTTTTTTTTATTAAAATTTAAAACATTATTACGACTATAATTATACCTATACAGTAACATATAGTGACTAGCTTTTGAAAAAAAGTACTAAGAAAGATATGTGGCCCAGTGTTTTTTACAGGGAAGGGTATTAAAAACTCAGAACGCAAAATGTAGAGTTTTAAGAGAAATCTTTAATGTTCCGTTTTTAATGAATTATGTTAAAGGCCAAAGACTTTAGTGGGGTTTGATCACGCGATGCGAAAACCAGAGAAACTATTAGCGTGTAACGGGAGCAGCGATCGAATGGCAACCGACAGCGGGAAAAAAGGCCTATAGGAAGACCGAGAGAAAACTATCGGTAGACGGGGTAAGAAAGGACTAAGGAGTCACGCTGGAAACGATAAATCGGAATGATAGAGTTCAGGACCCGACTGGAGAACAGTGACGATGGCGGCAAAACTTCTTAAACTTTAACAAAAATTCTTACGGAATTTTCAAGTCAAAAAGGACGAAAAATAAGCAGGGATAGCGCAGGGGGAAAAAATCCGTAGCCACGGTATTGGATGACAGTGTGTCTCTTATAAAATATTCGTTTGTTAAAATTAGTTTTGATAGCTTTGTAATATACTAGCTGCCGTTATCCAGAATCGTTGCTAAAAATGGTGTAAACTTTTTTTTCTTTTTCTTTTTGTTAAGCTCTTTAATATATATAAAAAAAAAAACACCGGGACCCTCTTCCTCGCAATGAATAAATCGAATAGGTAATGACAACTGTTATTTTTTTCATCCGAACCGCCTAGGAAACCCCTTAATAAATCGATAAAAATAATTCGATTTTCGTATCAAAAAAAAAAAAAACCAATAACCCCGTGTCAGCTGCCCTTAATTTATTTTTATCAAAAAAGAAATTTAGCCTGTGGATTAACATCTTTCTATTACCGAAAGAATTTTTTTTACAATCGGTTCGGTCATTCCGGAGATTACATACGAACAAATAGATTTCACCTCTTTATATTATTTATATATATTGTTTTAAAATCGTATTTAACGTCACACTGTTCGGTAATAATTGTCATCTTTCTGGGATTGTGCGTTCTAATAGCGGACAATTTTAAAATTCCATATGGTTAAATACTTATTAAACGAGATATTTCCATTATAATGTATAATAATAACACCCGATAGTGTTACGAGTTAAATTTCAATTCCTTATGATTATAATAGGTATAGAGTGTATACACGTCCGGACGAACGCACGAATTGCGTATTCTGCGGTTTATGCGACGAAAAAAATTGTAAATACTTATCGTAGAAAAAAGAGGGGAAAAAAATGGGGGAAAACCATACGAAAGGAGTTGGAACCGCGGTGTAAAGTTTCGCCGATGAATTATTATTTAATATATATATAGGTTTGTCGTTAAACGAAAAACGGCGGTGCACGTAACGAATGTGTGAGAGTTTGTCGTTAAGAGCGCCGGCGGCCGGTGGTCAGCACGTATTAAATACGATACGATCTGTGCCGGGCTAGGGTTGGACAACGAAGTCGGGAATAATAATAATAATAATAATAAAAAGAAAAAAACACGAGTAGAACAAAAAAACAAAAAAAAAACACTGTATATAGGTATATATTAAAAATACCTCGTGCGGTGCGTATTAGGGTAGGTACGCATAGTGAGTATAAATTAGCATAATTTGTTCGTGAATCATATTCGCCGATGTTTCGCGCATGATAAGACTACGGGAGACGCTTTTCTTGGCGGATATAATATAATAATATAGCGTGACTCATTAAACCGTTCACTCAATTATTATTACTGTCCGGAAAAGACCGGAATATTATTAGCCGGCGATTATGATTTTTATTGGCCTTAATTCCATTTTTCGTATGTCATTTATTTTACATAATCACGTCAGTGAACATTATATTTTCGGACACGAACCCACGATACCTCCTTAATGGTGTATTCAGGAAACACAGTAGCCGCGCGCGCGTTAAAAAAAAAATAACTAAAAAAAAAAATATATACGAAACAAAAGTGACCCCTGCCCCTCCCCAGACCGCTCCGACCCCCCGGCCACCCGGCCGACGGTAACAATTAATAATATCGTTCAACTTTTTTTTTTTCGGTTTTATATCTTAATTATTATAAATAAGGCGAACGATAAACATATACAAACCCGCGGTTGAGTGTAGTCTGGCAGGAATATTTTGCACGAATTATTTTGTTTTCCCTGGGCACGTACAACCTAACAACGCGTACGGCAGTGTTGCTGTCAAATCATTCGTAACTCTAAAATCTCGGTAAACCGCGTAAATGCACCGACGTCACGTTTAAAGCTGCGTAAAATCCGACCGTATAAATTTGTATACGGACTTTTTGTTTTTTTCATTCTTCGCATTTTTGCTTTACGATTTTTGATGCACCGCGGTATAATAATTACTGCAGCTCGCACTGTTTTAGTGGCGGACAGTACTTTACCGGAAAAAAAAACATTTAGAATGAAATACAAAAAATATGTTTGACGCGTGAAAAATAATCGCAAATTTGGCAATCATCACTGTAACGCAGTGGTAAATGAATTACTTGTTTTGTTTTCAAATAATAAAATTGCCTATCTAAATGTATAATATAATTTCCGTCAAGTAAAGCGTTACTTGAATAATAATAATTATGTTCCAATGAATGTAACCAAGAGAAATTGTGCATGCGTTCCCGATCTTCTGCGTCCTCAATTCTCGTTTGTCTCCCAGAAAGAACGAAGAATCGGAATCACTTGTAGCAGAAACCGACCATACTACCAATACCGTGCTAGAAATGAACCAGACACGAAAAATACCTCGTGAAAGACTACGAACGAGGCCGAATATTTAGATTGGTGAATATGTGCAGGCGCGTAACTAGAGGGGTGTTTAGGACGTTAAACACCCTACACCCCGAGGCCGTTTTTAAGCTAGAAATAATAAATTAGGAATTGTAGTAAGATCACCTTATTCGCGGTCGGTGATACGTGCTTACTACGCACGGACTCTAAATATTTAACGACGGATTACGCTACACTTGTGTTTCAGGAGTTGGTGAAATATATGGTCGACCCCGATAGGAATTAGAAAAAGCCCACACTGTTCTCTTGGAAGTTACTTAAATAAACAATAACGTAAATCGACTGGAAGTCGTACAATAAAACGTTAATAATGATTTAGTAAATTTGTGGACGGAACTTCAAGTAGTCCGCCCGAGAGATGAGTTGCAACGTACACTTGACAATGCACGGACTCGCGGCGATGTTACCTCTAATGTGCCCGAAGGGTCTGGGTGTCGATTTACAACTGTCTCTGTCGAAGTGTGAAACGTTCCTTTTATTTATACGGTCGATAGAATTGTACGTGCTCGACTAAGGATCCACAATAAGGAAAAGAGAACAATATTGCGTACAATGCTTATGTCACAAAACGCTACACATAATGAGTAAACCGCTTTGGTCAATATAACCCGGTAGGCTTACTACAGTATTATTGTACCAAATAATGTTTCGGGGAGAATTAAAAAAAAAAAAAAAGATGTTTAATCGGTTGTAGGGATTTGATGATTTTATTTCGCGTTTAATATTGTTAATTATCGTGCAAACCGATATCAAATACTCGATAACGGTTATTGGTTATCTTTTATGTACCGTGTACCGCGATGATAACCTAGGCAAGCACCAGCTGCCGTTGGAAATTTAAATCGACAAACGATGACGTCGCGGACCGTCGGGAAAATTCTAGAATTTTTTAACTGATATGTGATAAGGACGTGTGAAATCCCCCTCCCCACACACGTTTTATTAACAATCTCCTAATAAAAAAATATCTCGGTTACGCGCCTGAATATGTATGTTTGTACCTATGTTCTCTCGTAGAGCCTACAATAATAGGGCAGTTAAAAAAAAAAAAAAATGAGGTGTACCTGATATATGGAATATGGAATTCGTCGACATCTCGCCAGTATTGAAAACGGAGTAAAGACAAGATTTTTATCACGATTAGAATATTAAGAAACAGATTTTTTTTTTTTGTGATATACGGTGTTTGAGAATAATAACCAAGTATACGTTTTTCGAATTTAAGTACGCACATTGACGGGGAAAAAAAACCCAAAAAAACCTAGTGACTTTTTCAGACGGATTTACAGTAATATCAAAATAATTATTTTTCGTACATAGTGACGACGAATGTGTCGAAGTAAACGGCTCCTCGAGTAATTTATTCGCGTCCGACGCATTCGGACGCATATCGCGGGATGTACGACGGCGGCAGTAAAAAAAAAAAAAAAAAAGTGTGACGGCCGCCTATTTTTTAAAAAAAATTTTTTTTTTTTTTTTTTAATATTATTATATGTGTACCGTGGTGTTTCGTGTCAGTCCGCAGTATATGGTCCCAATAATTCCGCCGCCGCTTCGAAAGGGTAGAAAACCACATATACACTTAGATGTCACGCTATGAATTTATTAATAATAATATTTCATATCGTGTCCACCGCCCGCGAACCTTTATTTAGCGGCCGAAACGAGGTTGGAAAAGTAGAGGAAAAAAAAAAAAAACCGTAAAAAAAAACAACGAAATCACGGGCATTCGGTTCGTCCGATTAGCATATATATTGGACGCACAAAAATAATGTTATACTCTTCGGATATCGATTTTCCACGATACCATAACGCACTAATCTCCGGCCCGAGAACCACTAACGTTTGACCGCCGGGCACGCGACCGTATTCTTGATAACATAAACATATTAAGAAGAAGAAGAAGAAGAAGAAGAAGAAAAAATAAACTAAACTAAACCTTTTTTTTTTTTTTTTTTATACGTACGCGGCCGTACGGGAATTCGTCCGTGTTGGGTTCGAGCGAATGCTTATGTGATCGGACTCGGTGGGCGTGTATTCGACAAAGGAAAAGACATTGTACTGACTTTATTTTTTTCTCCTTCGCATTACCACGTCAACAACACCGGACTGGCAATTTCGCATTTGTAACTCGGGCATACAGTATAGCAGACGCGTTGATGGTTATTACTCAGTGCAGAACGCCAACGTTCAATTTCACAACAATTGCCTTCTTATACCGTTAACATTTAACACATTAGTGAATTTACAATACAAGATCCAATCGCCTGTTCTTCAAACTTGGCTGGTCGATCGATTCGTGGGCATCGGCCACGACTTGCCCGTGCACCACGGCTAAACCGCCCCTATAATAAAAACCAAAAAAAAAAAAAAAAAAATGACTCGTTGTTGTCAAATAATAATTAATTGATTTACCGCTAAAATTAACTACAAAACGAACTTTGAATTATTCGTGGATATTCGTGATAAATCGTAAATATAGTTCAAAAATACACCTCGAAACGTATCGTTGGATCTAATAAAATCAATTTCACTTTTGCAGTTTGGATATAAATATCGTAATAGTCACGAGTAACGAATATACTAATACGTTTGGACATTATTTTTCGGGTGGCGGGAGGTGTCCAGACATAAAGAACACGCCCACTTCCCAAAAAAAAAAAAATAAAAATAAAAAAATACATCACTGGCCGAAGGCGGAGATGTCTAAACGAAGGGATAACAAAACCAACTCGACGACAAATATTTTTATTGAATATTAAATTATATGTAGGACAATGTCGTCGCCCCTTGTTTTGTCGTGATAGGCAACTAACACGACTCGAACGTCCGTTGTTTAAACGTTTATTTAAAGGACGCAAACGTGTGTTGTTCGAATTATTTATATTTACCACAGTAATAAATAATGCGAATTTCAAATACACAAATATTTCAATTGAATTGTTTTCTAACGCCGGCGAACAACGTTCAAGACAATGGCAAAAAATGCTAAAAATTATTCAACTTATTAAATGTAAAATGCAATTTGGATGTAGCGCAGAAATGCCATAAATGAGACATTTCAGCGGGGCCATACACTTTAACCGAATATTCTTAAAAACGTCTCCCCTACCGATAGTGCACGGTTCTCGGCGTAACTCGTAGGCAAATTGTTACGATAAACGGGAATAAATTGCCTGTAGTTATAAAACTAAAATGTAATTTTGTCGGCTTTATTCATTATGACGGCCATCGTGGAATATTAACACCCGGATTATGAGACTCCCGGGTAGAATAAAAATGCTCGTACGCTCGTATTATTATTATTATTATTAACGACCGTTTTTTAATTGCGCCCGCGTACTTAAAGACGTAAAAAAAAATACGCGACGATTTTTCTTTTTTTATATAGCCCGCAGTATAGTAATAACCGCGGCTCGCACCGTTGTAAATCGTTGGACAGTAACCTGACCAAAAAAAAAAAAAACGTTTAGAATGAAATAAAACAAAAATGTGTAAAAATAATCGTGTGCTTTACCAAATCGAAAATTACTATAACGCGGTGGTAATTTAATGACTTGTTTTTTGTTTTAAGTAACGAAATTACTATTTAAACGTATAACTTCCGTGGAGTTTTCAACGTCACATAAACCAATCAATTATGTGCCAAATAATAAAACCGAGGGAAATTAGGTTTGCTTTCGAATCATGGAAATGTACGAGTGCTCCGGTTTGATGACAACGATATCGATTATCTGCATTATTAAAAAAATAAAAATAAAAAATGAGAACGTTCTACTTACTAAATCAAAAATATAACTCATCGTAACGCAAATTGCATTCGAGTAAACGTGGACATAATTCAATTGCAATTTGCTTTATTTATAACGTAATTTTATTATACATTTTAAAAAAAGCGATATGCCCAACACTGTAATGCGGTAAACAATTTGGATTTTTTTCAATATATTTAAATATGCCATCGACAAAACAATTATAAATTATTGTTGCGGTTCGAGCGTCTTAAACAGCTGTAAAAGTGGACCGAGACTTCTGAATTTTAACCGTCCAAATGTTACGTAATTATCTGAAATAATTCGACCGCGTGTAACCGCACGTCTACAAATTGCTCGGAGTTTTATAGAAAAAAATATTGCAACTATTTGTCAGCGAAATGTTGGGTTTTCAAACTCCGGATATTTCAGAACTGCGTGCGCTGTACAGATTATGTCCGGAAACCGCGAGTGTACTACCAAACCGTTACCGGTATACTTAACGTCGATGGCCGTCCCTTTTTTTACTGCTATATCGTAAAATATACTAGGATATCCGAAAAAAATGACATCCCGAATACAACCGAGACATGCAATCGAAAATGCTACACCGGAAACCCGGCACGAAGGGATGTTTTTCGAACGGAACCACGAGTTTTATTAACGAACAGGACGAATGGTCTGTTCAAAAAGTTCCCGAATTTATCAATTTTTTATTTATAGTGCTTACCTACAAGCTATTTAGACTTATCACCCTTGAAGTATTTTCCTCCCACTTGGTTAATACACTTTTGCCAACGACGTTTCCATTGTTGAAAGCAATCCTGGAAAGCAGTTTCTGGAATTGCTCGTAGCTCCGTTAGCGAATTTTCTTTTATTTCGTCTATCGTAGAAAATCTTTGTCCTTTTAACGGAGATTTTAGTTTTAGAAATAAAAAAAAGTCTGTTGGTGCCAAGTGTGGAGAACATGGTAGACGAGGAAGCACGGCCATGTGATTTTTCACGCAAAAACCTCGAATTAAAAGGGAAGTGTGTGCCGGAACATTGTTGTGATGGAGAAACAATGAGTTTTTCTTCGACACTTCAGGTCTTTTCCTCCGAACTTTTTCCCGAAGACGTTTTAATACTTCTAGATAGTACCATTGGTTAACAGTTTGTCCTGCAGGTAGAAATTCGTGATGAATAACTCCCAGGTTGTCGAAAAAAACCGCACAATTTCATTGACTTTTGTCACTTTTATACATCTTAAAAATCGCACAATACACACGACTCGTCTACTTTGAACGAGCACAGTTAATGGTTAGATTGCAATAAACATTTGAGATTTAATTGAAAAGATAGCTGCTTTCTCTATTTTATTTTAATCTAATATCATTTACGATACATTTTCTATTTTTAGGAATTATAGTTCGGGAACTTTTTGAACAGACCTCATATATATATATATTTTATTTTATTTTATTTTTTGTTTTATAATATCCCGAAAGTGAAAGAAAAACGTTTAAACGTTACGGTTCCGGCGGCAACCGATTAGAGGTTATCGTTTGTGTTCGTAATACAAATATACGATGTACTCTACATTTTAAATAGTGTGCCCCGCGCAAATCGATAATCCGTAATATCGTTTTCATAAAATAATAAAAAAAATTGATCGTATTCAAACACGACGGTAGGCGAAAAATGTAGTGAACACAATGTTTGATCGGGTAATTTTTACGAGCCAGCCAGCTAGCGTTAAGACAACAGGCAATTAGGCGTTGTTTAGCTATAGCAGTCGAGAACTTTAGTGGGTTAAGACAATATTACAACACGAGTATAAAACACAGTAAAAAGCCACGGGTATGAGTATCACTTCGAGTGTAACGCCGAACACGAGATCACCGTAACAATAGTAAAACTCAACAAATACACAAACGTAAAAAAATAAATAAAATATATCCAAACGATTATCGAACGACATAGATAATGTGCTCTGTATCTGAGTATTTAATCTTTCCATATTTTTTTATTTTTTTTTTTTATTTAACATAGGGCGGACACGACGATCGTGGAAATTGAAAATATATCAATACGAGTAGAATTTTGGATTCTGAGCGTTTCACCGTAATATGACGACGGCCTGTGATGTTTTATATATATATATATATATATATACGAGATCTGTTCAAAAAGTTCCCGAACTATAATTCCTAAAAATAGAAAATGTATCGTAAATGTTATTAGATTAAAATAAAATAGAGATAAGCAGCTATCTTTTCAATTAAATCTCAAATGTTTATTGCAATCTAACCATTAACTGTGCTCGTTCAAAGTAGACGAGTCGTGTGTATTGTGTGATTTTTTAAATGAATAACATTCACGAACAACGTATTAGTATTAAACTTTGTAAATATTTTACTAAGACTCATAAAATGTTGCGAAATGCTTATGGTGATCAGTGATTAGGACGTACTCAGTAGCTTACGAGTGGTTTAAACGTTTTAAAAACGGTCGGGAATCAGTTGATGACGACCCACGTTCAGGACGTCCGTCGACATCGACAGACGATGCTCATGTGATAAAATTCAACAAAATTGTACGGTATAATAGACGTTTAACTGTTCGAGAAATTGAGGAAGATTGTAACATATCAGTTGGTTCATGTCATGAAATCCTGGTAGAAATACTTGGAATGCACCGCGTTGCAGCAAAATTTGTTCCTAGGTTGATGTCGCAAGATCAGTTTACAATCTGTCAAGAATTGTTAGATAGCGCAAATGATGATACGAGTATGTTCATGGAGCAAATTATAACGGGTGATGAGACGTAGGTCTATGGCTATGATATTGAGACAAAAGTCCAATCATCACAGTGGGTTGATACATTTTCTCCAAGACCAAAAAAAGCTAGACGGGTCAAAGTCCCACTAACGGTTTTTTTTTTTTTTTTGACGTCCTGGGAGTTATTCATCACGAATTTCTACCTGCAGGACAAACTGTTAACCGATGGTACTATCTAGAAGTATTAAAACGTCTTCGGGAAAAAGTGCGGAGGAAAAGCCTGAAGTGTCGAAGAAAAACTCATTGCTTCTCCATCACGACACACACTTCCCTTTTAATTCGAGATTTTTGTGTGAAAAATCACATGGCCGTACTTCCTCGTCTACCATGTTCTCCACACTTGGCACCAACAGACTTTTTTTTATTTCTAAAACTAAAATCTCCGTTAAAAGGACAAAGATTTTCTACGATAGACGAAATAAAAGAAAATTCGCTAACGGAGCTACGAGCAATTTCAGAAACTGCTTTCCAGGATTGCTTTCAACAATGGAAACGTCGTTGGCAAAAGTGTATTAACCAAGTGGGAGGAGAATACTTCGAGGGTGATAAGTCTCAATAGCTTGTAGGTAAGCACTATAAATAAAAAATTGATAAATTCGGGAACTTTTTGAACAGGCCTCGTATTTATATATATATATATATTCGTGCGTTTAAATCAGAGGTTCCCAACCACCTATGGTCCGCAAGATAATGTATGGTGGTGGTCCGCGAGCCATACCTACAAAATTTAATAATATTTCATTTTTCCTCTGGGGCGCGACACAAATACCGACAATCGTGTATAGCACGTCGTTTATTTATAAATTTAAATTACATAATGCCACATATGTTATTATTTTAACCGATAATCAAATCTTGTTTGTACAGCGTGATTAGATTATCGGTAGAATACATTATGTTTTCAACGAAGATTTTCCGGGCTGCTCTACATTCGAAATAAACAAAGTAATCAACTGGACGCCATTAGAGACATGCATGGTAGCTTTGAGCAGTATTCCCCCGAGAATATCTTTGTTAGTAAAGCAAACTCAATCCCCCCCCCAAAATCGCATTAAACTGTTTTTATAATTGTAATTTTTCTTTAATAAATGTATCATAATACGGTGTACATTTTCTTTATAATAGTAATTTGCGTTAAATTGTAAATAAATATAAAACTTTTACTTGAAATTCATCAATTATAAGCCCGCTATAAGGTATTCCATTGGTTTTTATTTATACATAATCTAAATTCATCGAAAATGGTGAAAAAAAAATTGATTCTCGTTTATAAGAAATATAAGGTGTAAAGTTGTGGCGGCCCGTGGCGTATCTAAAATTGTCTCTAAGTGGTCCGTAACGGTTGGGAACCACTGGTTTAAACGTTATTAAATATTAAAATGTTATTATTATTATTATTTATTTTTTTTTTTTTTTTTAATTACGGGTTTACCCTTTCGCTACCGCCGGTAAAATTTTACCGACCTATAACGGCTATATAATATTACTTATATTACAATGTGTACGGTACATTTTTTTATATATATATATATATATTTTTTTTTTCTTTTCCTTTCGACTACATCGGAGTAGTACCTTATAATAATAATTATACCGAAACGGAATAGTTCAAGGACTATCAGATATACCGACGACGTGTACTGTACGTAGGTATGCCCGGTTGATTTACGGGCCGGGCCGGCGTACGTATACGGTCGCTCCTGCGCGGCGCTCTTTTAACAGCCGTTTTATAGTTTTGGACACGTCGGAGGTCCCGTGCGGCTCGATATCGCAATACGCACGGAATATTATATCGCGAGTGCGCCGTGTGTACGAGTCGAGTTAATTTTATAGTAATAATAATGAATAATAAAAAATAAAAAAAAATTAATAAAAAAAACGAACGCAACTGTGACCGTTTTAAGGCGGCCGCGGTTTCGGTTCACTCTGCCCGTCGTCGTCGTCGCCGGTCGCCTTTTTAACGGTCGTTTCGCGTGTCCGGCGATTCGTACAAAAAACTATTAACGGTATTTTGTGTATCTGTCGTTTATATTATAATACGCGCGAATATGTTCCGTACGACAAATACGAATTATGCAATATTCTATTAGCGTAACTTCCTCGGCTTCGGTTTGAAATGCACCTAAATCCACAGACTTGTGGTTCTCAAACTGTGGGCCGCGAGAAGTTTTTGTTTGACTATACAGATTGTAAGACATATATGGTTTTTTTTTTTTTTTTTAATTGTATAGACCAGCGGTTCACGGCCATTTCAGCAGGCAGTGCCCATTTGTTCGTCAACATTTATCGATGGCGCCCTCCCGTGAATACCACCGAAAACATGATAATAACGATCTATACACGGTAACTCACCATGTAGGAAGCTTTCCATGAGTTTTCGTTAACGGATTGAATGTTGTGCGTTTTGATTTTTTTTTTTTTTTCAACAGTTTGTTATTTTTAGCGCTTTCGTTTGAAAAATCCGAGTGGTATCCCTTCATGATCTAGGTGGACTTTTTCATAATAACGACGTCATTTCCCGGGATACATAGAGCTGTTGGCAACTGTGGCTGGCCATCGTTTGTTTCTATTAACCCCATCTCCAAATAACTTTCGTTATTTGTTTTGCGTTTTTTGGACCTTTTCGGCACATAGTTCATGAAGTCACCCGTACTTGGCAGTAGTGTACTTTGAACTCCGTCTTTGTCGGTTATGCTTCCTTCTTTTATAGAGCAAGATGGCTCTGTAGCAGGCGTCTTATTTATAGCCCCGCTTTTCAACCAACGGTCCATGTTTAAAAAAAAAAAAAAAAGTACAAACGTATATAAGTATAGAAAAAAAAATAGTTCTTAATAATAATACGTCTTAACGCGTAAAATGCCTCTCACAGACTAAAAGTAAACGTTCAACTGGTTTTTGTATAATAATGGTTACCAAAATATACTAGTGTTCCGATTAAATTTTATTGAACGTTGCCAATTCTCGCGCGAAAGTCATACGTGTATAATGTTATCTGAATTTATGCGGCGTATGTCATTTATATAATAATCGATACCGGTTACAGATTAAAATCACTGTATTAAATATACAAAGCGTGCTAAGTAAATTTTATCCGTAAAACAATTATTTGTCTTTTCAACTACAATAAATTGTAAATAATTATTTTCATTCTCGGATGAGCAGTGGTGCCATTAAAAAGAGCTCGCGGTGCACAGGTTGGGAACCACTGCCTTAGAGGATACCTAAAATCATCGTCTTATGTCAATGAACCCAAAAATTCGACGAGTTATCGATGAAATCGAACGCAAGTTTGTCAGGCAGTATTTTTTTGTTTTTTTTTTTTATTCACCGACAGAGCTATTGTACGTCAGCAAGGCAGTGCCCCCCTCCCCCCTGGTCACATGTCCAACATAATATTTCATACGTAAAACCGAAATAGCAGCTACTGAACATGTTCACGTTATTACTTTATTGTTTTTTTACAAAAATAAAATTTATTCTCTGAAATATTTAAAATTGCGCGATTTGTTGTAAAACTCTGTGTATGGGTCTGATGTAGCTAGTAACTTGTAAATTCATTGTACGCAACTCCTATGTTAAACAATCAGTTTCCTACTTGAAATTACATTTCAACGATACTATTTTACATTCAACTTTTATCACGTAATAGTATAGATAAAAAATATTTACCTGACAATAATAGACCTGAAATAATTCTGTATGTCCGGTACTATCTAAAAACTGAACAACAGATAACTATTATCGGGCGTGCTTTAATGACAAAACATTTTTAACGCCGGTCTGATAATATTCAACGCCGAGATATCTGTATGGGAGCGTGTCGCGTTTTCGAAAGTCCGTCTGTCTGTACGAAAGGACCTACCCGGAGGGGCAGTCGGAAACATATGTGTTGAAATAGACAATTAATATTACTATTGTAAGCACGTTTGTGTATTTCTCTACGATTATAATACGGATGTAGGCAAAAGTGTACGACGTCAGTGATAGTGTACACATAGAGAATTGTAATGTACAATGCTCACTCTCGTTGGTCCATTCATAGAACGTCATACTGTGTGTGTACAGTCCCTGATGTAGTAGTAAGTTGCTCGTATAGTCGCGTAATTCGTTTGCGTAAATACCTAAATCCAAAAAAAAAATAGACTCAAACTACAAGCTTCAGCTTCAACGATTTGGTATGATGACTATGAAATACTACGGGTACGCTCTATTCGTAACAATAGAGACGAGACACGCCTTATTATAAATAGTACAATTTTTTGGACGGCAAAAAATAAAATAAAAACGTCGGTTATTACTCATCGGAGAAAATTTAAATTTTTTTTCTTTTTTTTTTTTCTAGCTACGACGGCTACGTTTATTTATCGGGTTTATTTCCGAAATTCGTTAGGTACGCACGCATATGACGATTGCAACGATTCGGTGTTGGATACCGACGTGATTACGTAGTTTGCACTTTCAACACCATAAAAAAACATTATCTGGCGAATAATACAATATATTTTAATATTTTATTACGCACGCGTTACAGTAAAACCGATAATATATACGGGTAAATACAAGATAATCGACATTGTAGTAATAATAATAATATGTTTCTACGGCGGGGATAATGTTGTCCTGTGCGAAGTATATTTGTGCGCTGCGTGTATCCGGTGCAGACGTGTACTACCTACTGACAATCGACCGTATTGCGATTCCGAATCCGTCGGTTTTATTCGATCTATTTCACGGTTGTCCGAATCTATCGGAAAGCATGGCACGGATATATTACCGAATCGATAGACTACTTTTACTATTATTAATAGTCGTTCTGGATTTTCACGTTTTGTTTAACGTAGACGCGGGTGTAGCGGACGTCGGTCAAAAACGGAATGTTACCGTTGCGCTGTACTCCCACAAAAACGGTAAGTGACAATATTATATAATATTGTCGAACGTATTATTATTTTTAACGGTAAATAAACGTCGCACAACATAAAAATGTATAACGCTAAGTATATTTGATTCGGGTTGGTATGTAAATATGACCTAAGTAATTTGTCATGAGGTGCCCGGTGCCGGTTTTCCGATTTTCTCCGATTTCCTAAACATTTTTCGAGAAAAAATTATTGAAAACCGAATTCAATGCGGTCTGTAGAAAGTCTTCATCTTTCCAATGAAAAAAAAAACTATCAAAATCGGACCGTTCTAAACAGGCATGAGTTCTTCCCGTAAAGACTGTTTTTAACTGTGTTTTTAGCCGACTTGAAATTCACAAAAAAAAAAAAATAATGTATTGTATGTAAAATGATCCGAAAATGTAAAAAAAAAAAAAAAATGACGTTAAAAATGTTTATTTTCCGATAAAAATAAATTAGAAAACATTTAAATTTAAAAAAAGTTAGATATTCCATACAATTATTATTTATTTTAATAGAATTTAGATTTAGACCTAGATTTATGAGATAATGAAAAAATGTAATACAATAAATATTTGAAATGGAACACCTACAAAATTTAATACAAGTGTTTACGCACTAAATTTTACAAAACAAAAAAAAAAATGCATAATGAAAATACGGAAATATTTCAGAAAGTGTAAAAATGCATTAAATTACTAAATTATATCAGAAAATAACCACGATAGTACACAATTTACTTAAAATGCAAAATAAAAATTATACACTTAGATTTACCATTCCAAGAGATAAATTTCTATATATATATGAATAATGTCTTAGAGCAATAGATAAAAAAATAAATAAAATGCAAACGCATCAAGTTCCTGGCTCTACTTATCAGACATTGGAGTTTATTTCTCAAAATATACAACGTTGTTATATTATCTTGTACAATAATAATTGTGTTAATCATTTAAGAAAATTGTCGAGGTTTAATAACGTTATGTTAAAGCCACAATCAAAATTAAATTTGAATATAATATTGTGACGATTATTATATCCCTATGTCGACATCGACATATTAATTCAAATATATAAATGGAAAAAAATTAATAGTCTTTTAAACGCAGTTAATAAAAAAAAAAAAAAAGTAGTTGAGTAAAATGGATTTCTAATTTTAAAATAATTTTCACGGCATACTTTGCGTTTACATTTTTACTGATAAATATTTAACAATACGACGATATACTGTTTATTTGTTTTTAATAACTATACCTATACACGTCATGCACGTGCCAATGGTGCAGTATAATTGTTTGGTTTTTTAGTGTAGAAATTATTATTAACACTTAACAATAATGACTGCCCATTTAACTAGGGAAGTTGTGTAATAAAACGTTCGAGTTTTAACGCGTCTACAAGCATTTCAGGCCTTTCGTAAGTCGAGGATTCTATCAATGATCTCCATCGTTCCTTTTGTATCGTCAATGATGCAGAACTTGCTCTTCTTTAAAAATCGTTTAAGTCTTCTTCTGTTTCAATACCATTATTCATCTAAGATAATTCATCAGCTAGGCCTAACCAATATTGTTAACTGTCCTAGATATGATAAAACATGATTAACTAGACAATGCTCAACACTGAATACAAATTCAAATAATATTGTTATATACTATGAGACGGAAAACAGCAAAATATGAACAAAATCGAAAAATTCCGCCGACGGTTACTGATTAAACATGACATCATTTATTTTTTTTAACTTAAACGAGTTTTTATTTTCGTTAACATTATTGTTATTATTATTATTATTTTTTTTTTTTTTTTAGTTTTGTTGGACATCACTACGTTATACAGAATCACAGATATGGACGTTTACAACGACAGCGGTTTGTGGTTTTATTGTTTTGTATATTCGCGTATAATACTTAAACAAATAATTAGAATATTTAATTATATTAAAATGATCCATTATCGCAAAAAGGTTTTAAATTACAAAATTAAAATGTAATAAATTTACATTTTAGTTTCAATCCCTGTATATTTCGTTGTTTGTTGTATTCTATTTTTTTTTTTTTATACATTTTATCATTTATTTTAAAAATCTATTATTTCTACATTTTTTAAATATTTGAATACTTATGATTTTTATCAGTAAGATTCACGGATAACGGTTTTTTAACTCAGTACAATGGCAGTTATTCAATTGAAATACATTCAAGAATAAATACCATATCACCGAGCACGTTACATACGTGCACTAAATATTATCCAGCTCACAAAAAATTAGACATCGATATTCCGAAATTGCACAAAGCCAGGTTTATTCAAAATGACAGTATAAACGTTGATTTCATAAATCCCGACTATTGGCGGAAAATAAGAATCGGATTGACGGGTAAATTATTAAACTATGTACAATGCACATACATGTTGGTATGTTTTAAAACAATAATATTATTTAGTTTTATTAATAGTGTGTTTGTAGATTTGTTCAAAGATGAAACGTTCCTCCACTATTCTTTACACAATATAGCGACTTCCATTAATTTTTTTACGGATCTTTTTCCTAAATCTAACATAATGTGCTTCATTAAATACTGCAATACTGCAGTCTTGGACTTCCTCTTTCTGGTTTCCCTTAAAATGTTTCCTTCAGCTATAGATGTTATCCATTTATTATTCTTTAAGCGATTTCCCCTATCCATTTATTTCTTCTCTATCCGGCTGTCGTCCAAAACGACCTCTTTGCGTTTATTTTACATTATATGTTCTCATTCACCATTCGTTTTGCCCAGTAGATTTTTAACACCTTTCGCCTACACCGAGTTTCGAATGCTTTTACTCTTATTCTTTTTCTATCAGTATTCGGAATTGTCCACTATTCTCTCCCCAACAATGTTACACTTCTATACCGTTGTTTTTATAGGTGATTTTCCGATCTTTATGTTTAACGCTATTGTGGTTAATAGATTTTTCTTTTTAAAGAACGCCCGCTTTGCTTGCGCTATTCTACAGCTTACAACGTCTGCAGTACTTTTCCCGTCACTTATAATACTGCTTACGAGGAATGTAAAACTATTTGCATTTTCTAGTTTGATATTGTTTACGGTTATATTGGCGACCGATTGTTGTCTGCTATAAACCATAACGTTTTCTTGGCCTTGTTAATTGTCACGTTATAGTCCTGTTTCGGTGTCTTGTCTAAGTTAAATAGCATCCTCTCTGAATTTCCTTCGCTATCTACTAACAATTGCAATGTAAAACGTAGCATCTTACACAATAAATAATTTGTATAAAACATATTAATTAATAGTATATTATATAATATTATTATCGAACAGGAGAAAAATGTAAATCCGTTGAAAGTAGCTCTGATACTAATGAAGCAACACAATTTGATAAAGGTAATTATAATACTTAATACTAAAACAATGTATTATGGAGAAAAAAAAGGGGGGGAGGTTTTTTTAAATTTAATCTAAAATGGACTAGAACACTTTACGGGGGAAGATTTAACGCAAAAGTCTCTTATATTATTATTCTACTCGTAAAAACATGTAATAACCAGTGGTGTTCCCATAAGGTATATTCCATATACGCCGTACACTCTCAAGATATGATTAAAAAAAAATCATGTGTATACTGCGTATAATCTCAAGTCTCAATGAATTTGCAAAAAAAAAAAAATAAAATAAAATAATAGTTATGGCTTTGTTGTTGACGATTCGTGTATTTATAGAAAACTGAATAATATACATTTTTAGTACGGAAATTTTTTTCCGCAGGCAAAAACTGTGCACTACGACGACGTTGTAATATTGAATAGTAGTTGACAATTGTACTAAAATACTCAAGTCTATAAATATATTATACTTATATAGATAATAAGTATAATGTTGTGCACCAGGCCTATTTTTATTAAAACTATTGAGAATACCTTATGGTTAGATTTGAAACGTGTTGGAATACCTCCCTTATTATACCAAGGTCATAGTCTGAAACTTAATGTTCATATGGACTGGTATATGGAAGAAACCTTTTTTTTCTTCTGTAAGTACTTTACACTTTTACACTTTTTCATTGAACATTTTAAAATTGTGCTGAGTATATCCTCAACAAATTTGATGGGAACATCACTGGAAATAACACATTAACGTTTTTGTTGCGTTTGCCCCCCCCCCGCATTATACTTTAATGTTTTAAGATTCTACGAGAAGCGACGATAATACGTATCGGATTTTTACTAATACCTATGTTATTTTTTTTCCGTGTGTAAATAAGTTTTAGACCTTCCCATCAAAAACTCTATTAGAGATTCTTTGTAGAATTTCAGATCTAGTGTCCGTGTATTAAATTATTTAAATACGTCATATTCCCTGTACTTATACGTATTACTAAATACGTAATAATAGGGGGGGGAGATCTATTTTATTTTTCGTTGTAATGCAATACGAATTCTATCGTAGAAACATATAATTTTCAGATTTTCACCGAATACTCAATACTATAGTATTTTCGAAACTTGTTAAAATTTCCTAAATATTTTCAGGCCATGTAAAATTTGGACGAAAGTCGTAAAAATCAGGAAAATTTTAGCTAAATATCATTTATTCTTGGCTAAAAATGTTTAACCTATAGGTTCTCCATTCAGAATAGTTTATATTTTTTAAGTTTTCATTTATTTAATTATGGTAATACTAACATTAAATATTTGTTTAAATACGAGGATGTTCCTATATTCTTGTTTTATTTTTTTATTTCCAGAAAACATCGATACAGCTTGCTACAACGCTCTAGATTACATAAACGGAAATCATAATTATTATAACGAAAATCAGACATTTTTCACGGTACAGTGGACGCCAACCAAGCCACAGACGTGTTTAGCGATCACTTATTTTCATAGGTTAAAATCAGACATGAATATTATCATAAGTGTGATGTCTAATGTGAACCATACGTTAATAACTTCACACACGTTGGAAAAACATGTAAGTTGCTTAGTCATGGTCAACTATTAAAAAATATCGTTACGGGATTCATTATAGTTTTATTACTTTGTTAAAAAAAAAAATATATATATATATATATTATTTAGCTTTGAACTAAAAACATTGATAAATATTACTTTTTAACACGGTGAACGATATCCAACCTAACTGCCGTGTTCAAGTTAAAAATAATACGGTTTAACATAAATTTCTATACTCAATAAATCGTATTGATTTTATTAAAATATTAAAGTTCAATTAAAGAAGAAGAATCTAAAATAATAATCAATTGAGTATTAACTGTTTACAATAATAGAAAAGCAAAATAAAAATAAAAGTTGTGTATTATAATCCCACGTGATGAAACAAATTAATATTGCTGATGTAATTTCAAATTAGACCAGAAGAAAAAAAAAAGCAAGCAAACGTCTACAACAGCCAAACTCTATAACTGTTATAACGTATCAGATACCCGATGTAACTACTTTATTTTAAACTTTTTTTTTATAATTTTTATATAAACAGGATGATATAAAATTGTTAAAAATTAGCAACATGAATCTCGTACAAGATCAAACATACGAAATAATTTTAAAACGTACATTTGGTTCTACGCGAAACTATTACGGATTTAATTCATATTTTGAAAATTGGTTTGGAATTTTACGCATTAACCAATGTTCGGATGACGGTAATATACATTAATTTAAATAATATTATTAACAATACGATTTAATACGATTTACATGTTGCGTGTTCGATATAATGGATATGCATTATAAAATCGTAGAGCTCATACATATGTTTTTAAATTTTTTTATATAATTTTAGAATAGGTACCAATATATAAAATATTAATTAGTTGATCATATTACGGACAACTATTTTGAATAATTCAAAAGCTATTAAAACTAATGAAAAGTTATTCGTTAGCAACCACTTGTTTTACAAAATCTGCTTCCAATTTTTAATTTCAATTTCAATTTTTTTTTTTTTTACGTAATATAATATCAATATAGCTATTTTGTTAATATATGATTCTATTGAGATGTTTCAACGAATATTGTTAATTTAATAATCTTGACGTAAATTTAGAGAGAGATACATTAAAGACAAATGCAGATATATTATATACATGTAAAATACAACTATACAGTTTAAAACATAGACGCTAAAATTGTATTATATTTCTTCTGTAATTTTAAGCATAATAAGTACCTGGAGAAATTGTACGATTGTAGTAATTGAAGACATGTTCACGTTTGACGCGTTGGTATTATTACCGTAATCGCGGTTCTTCTTAAGAGACCGTTACGGTGACATTTATCGTCTGTGTTTTTTCAACGGATAATATAAAACAAACGTAAAAGCGTTTAAATCGATTTTAAAGATTATTATAAAATTTGTAGACGGCAATATTTTGATCACAATCCCGTCGGCGTTATTTGAAATTATATTAATTAATACAAAAATTCAAGTTCTCAAAAAAAAAAAAAAAAAAAATGTAAAATACGATGAGTTAATAAATAATAATAAATTAGAAAATTGTAAAACCCCAAAAAGATCGTTTCCGTATTGTTTTCGTCTAAAGATCATATTATAACAAGTTATTTGTAACTAAAACCGATATTAATGATCTTTCCAGTTTGTTTTTATGTTTTGCTAACTACAGCCCGTTGGAAATACAGTTAGACAGAGACGAAAATTGCCACTGTGGACGGTCTCTGTATATACTGATTCATGAATTAAATTATGATGGTATGTACCTACAGTAATATTATGTTGGTTTATTTCGCAGATGAAGAAATTACAACTGTTTCTTTGTGCGAAAACGGTGAACACCCGAGGGCCTTCGGCGTTCTCGAGACCGGTAATATTGTTTATGAATAAAACGAAAATTTAACTATTCTATCAGTGAAACACATTTAAAAAACATTCTATATCTACTGCAATAGAACGTAGATAATTTATATCTTGAAAATTGTATCAGGGGGGGGGGAGGGAAGCAGTAGAGGCGATTCGTAAAACGAAAACGAATTAAAAGCAAATCATAAAATATGATTGGCATATTTGAGCAATGGCCGTTACAATACTCGATGATGAGTGTAAGACCAAATTTAGTTGAATAAACGATGCGCCTACGGGGGAAGGATTTCCCTGACGGGTAGAGTTTCCCCCGTAGGTTGCGATACCACCAAAAAAAAAAAAAAAAACCGAAGTTAGAGGAGCAGGAGGTGAGAATTTTTATCTTCTTCTATCATAAACTTATCGAACTTTTTTTTTTTATAACGTTTGCAACCGGCAATAAGGTTCACAAGTCATTTGTAGGACACCCTCACCAATTTTGCCATCGGTGTATAATATTTGTTTCTTAATTAGCAATTTTTATTGTTGTTTTTGCCGTCTCCTTTTTACCTTATCTTTGGCCTTGACGGTTTGGGTTACGATCACCGCAATCGCGTTCCAATATTCCTCACCTCTCAACATGTTGTTCAGCCTCCTCAAAAGCTAATCGAACCTAACCACTGTGAATGGGATTTTCACATCGAAGTCCTTTTCCTGGCAAACATTTTTTTTTTTTTTTGAGACAAAATTCCAAGGCAACAAGAAATGTTATCTGTAAATAAACGTTATGGTGTTTATAATATTTATCTATATATGATATTCTGTAACAGAAGCAGCATGGAACAAAACGGTCAAGTCTTCACCGGTCACTATTTGTTTAAACGGAGGATACGAACCATCTGACCAAACGTCTACGTGTGTTTGCCCTCCTGGATTTACAGGACAATTTTGTGAAGAAGGTACCTATTTCAACAACCATGCCACAACCAAATACGTTTTACGCGTTCCTATTGGATCGGTCGATTTTGAATAAAAACGACTACTTATATCAATCAGTGTTACCAGTGACGCGACTAGGCCAACCAGGGCCCGAGTGTCACTTTAAATGAAGGGACACTCATATAAGTTTTGTGTTTTGCCGCGGTTAAATTTAGGTGGGATTAGTGTGCCGCGAGGTAAAAAAAATTTGGGAAACACTGGCCTATATTAAATACGAAAATGATAATTATTATCATCAAGTCGAAAGAAACTTGTCTAGTTTCAAGTTTTGATTATGATTACATGTAAAAATACATTTTAGGGTGCGGATCGAATTCGTATGGAGCCGACTGTAAACGTATATGCTCCATGTATAAGAATAAAATGTGTCGTGGGATTTTCATGTGCACGAAATATGGATGTACTTGTCCGGCGGGATTGACCGGTCCGTTGTGTAACGATGGTTAGGATAACATAATTATAACATTAATATAATATACGAATTGTACCTGATTTAACTAATATTTTTTTTTTTTTTAGACTGTAAATCGGGTACATACGGTGCCGATTGTAGACAAAATTGCTCATCAAATTGCCTAACTAATATCTGCGATCAGTATACGGGAATCTGTTCTGAAGGATGTTTACCAGGATACGTTCCACCGAATTGTTCAGAAAGTAAAATATGTTGTTTTTTTTTTTTTTTTGATTTTGAGTACCAAAAGGAGCTATCAGTTTTACTAAGACAGTTTTTTTTTTTTTTTTTTTGGAAAATCCTATCTATCGATGGTTACTAAACCTGCACTAAATTGTTCACACTTTACCTTATTAAATATCTTCCGCTTGGTTCTACTTTCTATTAAGAAACATATTTTTAGATTTCCAGCAGATTTACTAAACAATTTAAAAAAAACCGACAACAAATGACGATACATTGGTTTTATTACCGTTCGTTTCTGGGTTATCTCGACGGTATTACGTAATTTGATAATATATTGTTATAGTTTAGGACGTTTAGGTGTTGTAATCGGTTTTATTTTTTTCATTTTTTTTTTTTTTTTCAGAGTATCCGTATCTTATCAAACCACCAACACTAATTTCTGATAAATACGAAGAACTAGATTTAAATATAAATTTTCAACCGGATAACGTAAAAGGCGGAGATGGCACTGCGAAAATGAAATATTATCAAATCATTTATTTGGTATAATATATAAATTAATATTAATTTTAATTATAAATTGTATATATTAAATTTAATATATGAACGGATTTTAACAAATCCAGAACATTGACTAGGTATCCAGGCGGATTGACTCCGTACAACAAAATCGCGTATCAGTTGTTTATATAATAATTATAATATCGAAAACATTCAGACATGACGTGCTCATCTTAATTTTTTTATAATATTTTAAATCTAAAACAAAAAATAATTGTTCAAAACGATCTTCCTATGCGCTCAAGCATATTATTCAATAACACGTATTTTTTTTTTTTTTTTTTATAAAGACAGGAGATATGAATCACTTTACGAGATTCAGGTCTATGCTCAAATTGATTACCGACAATAATAATGGAACTACTGATGTCCTTAGTAATCTAAAAGCAGATACAGAACATAAAGTAGGCGTTCTACTAGTAATGGATGATGGAAATTTCAACGATCAAGATATAGTGTTAGGAAAATATATGACATCCTGTATTCGTAAGTATTTTCGATAAACCTCGAGTAAAATGGGAAAAAAGTAAACTCTCCCTTTTTTTTTTTACAATTATCATAAAATAATCAAATTTAAAAATTGTGAAAACATCAACTAAATATTTAATTGTCATTAAGCTATAAAGTATTTTTTTTTTTATTTTTTTTGTAGAGCCGCAAGATACAAATTATCATATTAAATTGATAACTGAAAAACAAAGCGTCAAAATATTATGGAACAAAGTAAGTCCAATGTACATGCTAATTTTTGTATATATTGAATTATTAATTAAGGTACAGTGCTCGGACTATAAGGGAACACAATTGGGACGGAACTCCTCTACTATTTTAATTTTCCTACTGAGCGCTGTCTTTACGTGTAAATTATCCTTCGATATAATATTATGTGGCCAGAGGGTCAGATTGTCATACGAAAATATATTATTGATGTTATTACAAATTTATCTTATTGTACTTTACAGATAACCCCCAAACGTTTAGAATGCAAAATTGCTAGGTATGTTTTAACGTTAACGCTAAACCAATCACAAATTGAAGTTTTGAGCACTAAAGAAATAATATCGAGTACGAAAAGTTTTCACCGGATTGTTGACCTCTACCCGGGTTACGAATATAACGTCAAAATGACTCCTGAAACGTCTATGGGACCTATGCAAACTTCACCAACATATTCGTTTACTTTTCCAATAACAGGTGATTGTTTTATTTTATGATGCTATTGACGAATTGAAAATGTAAAAGTTTATTACATTTTAACTTTTAACTTTTGATTTTTTTTTTTTTTTTTTTTTATTAACTCGACTTATTTTTTTACATTCAATTTAAAAATAACGAGTTAATTTCAATTTATTTCTATTTTATGTTTTTTACCGAATATTATATTATTCATACCTCTGTATATTAATACTAAATTTTAATCAATAATGTGTGTGGAGTTTTAATTATAAAATAAATCGACATGTGATAATCCTGGAATATATTTCGATAATCTGATGGTGTGCACCCATATAAACCCTAGTTGTATAAATATTAAAATGTAATAGTTAGGAATTTCCTAATAACATTTTACATTTTCAGTTTTCCGGTACATATACGCTTTCTGCGTTCATTATTTTTATCGTCTCTCCATACAATCACGTCCGTGGTTTTTTTATCCCATGCATCAAAATTGAATGCCCCCCCCCCATCATGTGTTTAACCCTTATTATTAAACAATCACAAATTCTATGTTCAATCAGTTCACTGTGAAAATTACAATTTTTATAAAAATTAAATAAAATTAAGTTAATAAGTTAATTAAATTTTAAAAATACCATTGAACTTAATTTCGTTAATTTATAAAAAAAACAATTGACTTTTAACGTGTTAATTCGTTGATTATCGAAGTTAATATTATTCATTAAATTTTCCTGCCCTGGCCATTGATAATTGATATTATATAAATACAACTTTGATGATTTCGTATAAAATTCAGACGATGACATCAAAATAAACAATATTGTCACGACCGCTGAAAACGGGAGCATTAAGGTATCCTGGCAATTGGGAAGCTCCTACAAACGCAAAGTTAATGTTAATAATCCAGTAACCTGTGTTGTTAAATACAAAGTAATTTATCAATTTAACTGTTCGCGCAAGAAACGAATTGCCTGAAACAACATATTTGTTACTAATTGTTATGTATAAACGGAATTGCAATTGCAGATCAATCGAATCCTTAGTTGTTCGTTGAAGGAAATAGATCAAACCTGGACATCCGTGATGGTTTTTAATCGAACCGACTTTGAAATTACTAACGCATTACCAAATGCTCAGTATAGTATACAAATAGTAGTCGCTGTTGATAAAGACATCAATTCTGTACAACACGAAAAAACGGTATACGTATTGACACCAGAAACATGTAATAAATTCTACCTAACCTATACCGTGTGTTCGTCTGTAACGATTATTTATGTTTTCCAAAATATTAGATCCACAAACAGAACCCTCTGTCGATCGATTTTATCCGCCGCGTATTACAAATAGTTCCGTATTCCTTAAATGGAAAATTAACCACGCGATTGACTGCTCCAAGCTGAATGGATTCATTTCAAATTTCTACGTGGAACTATTGGTAAATATCTGTGGCCCAATTGAAATGTATTAAGGTTAAAAGCGTTTTTGTATTTATTTTTTTCCCCTGTAGGATACGAAACATAATTTATTACAAATAAGAGAAACTAAAGAAAACCATATTCTTTTTGACGATCTAAATCCAAATTCTTCGTACGAACTGAAAGTATTTATACAAACAAATGTTGGTTATAATCCTGAACGTTTTCTATTTACCAAAGTTGAAAGTGAGTTCACTAGAAGTTTTTGTTTTTATAAATATCTAATTTGAAATATAATTTTATATACATGAAGTGTTTACGTTATATTTGAAACTAGTAAAAAAGATTTTATCGTTTATAATGTTTTATATAAATAATATAATAATATATAACAAATAGTAAGATAAGATTTGGCTGAGATAGTTAGTATTGCATTGTTTGGATATCCGCAGCAGGTGGAATTCATTTATTGAAACAGTTCGGTGTTTATTATTTATTTGTTTATTTATAAATTATATTGCCAAAGTTGTAAATAAGTGGATTAGCAATAATATTTATAAAAAAAAAATTAAAAAAAATTAATCATTTTATGAAACTTTATAATAAATTACAATGTCTGTTTAATTTTACAAAATAGATTTAGATTTGACGCCAATAAAAGATGTAATGGTTTATAAAAAGAGTCGGAAGTACCGTATGGCGGGAATTCGGTGGAGCTATTCCAATAAAAATACATCATTCGACGGATTTTTAATCGAATTAAACGGAAACGGTATTGAAAGCGCGGCAAATGTTTCGAACATTCCGCCTGAGAAATGCTCCGCTTGGCCAGAGTACTACTGTTACACATTTTATAATTTGGACCCCAATACGCAATACAAATGTTCAGTACGTATTCAATGTTGGATATAATAACAATATTAAATCTTTTTTTTTTGTTTATATACAGATTATTATTTATTTTTATTATTAGATTAAGCCCAAGTATTTGGGCGTTTCTGAAGATTTGGACAAGTCGTTAATTTCTTTCAACTGCAATGACGATCAATGTATGTAATAAATAATATTATAATATTTCGACGGAAATCGTAAATATTATTAAGCCCATCCGAACTGGTGTTGTTGAGCACGTCCTGGATGCGCAAAACTTAAATTGTCACGTTTACGATAAATGCATACTTAAACTACTATGATTATACCCCTAGCCAAGATTAATATATGAAAAACCATTTTACAGTAAATCAGTATATCCCATAATAAATTATACAATTTTAAATGTTCCCTTTTAATAACGGTTTGATTATCTATATTTTGTTGGTTTATTGGTATTACCGAAACGATAACGGAATAAGTGTATTTATTGTTTTCGTTTAATTTCGTCATAGGCGTCCGAATTCTAAACTTCACAAAAAGACCACCGCAATTTAAGTTTCAAATACTTTGCACAAAATAGTCTGCTAAAAACGTATACATGCGATCATAGCATTATCCTCTAAATCAGTGGTTCCCAACTGGTGGTCCGCGGTGCTAAATAATTTTTTTCATAATTATCAATTTTTTAATTTAAAAATTTAAGAATAAATTTAAATTTAAAAAAAAAAATAAGCAAAATTGTATTTCATATTATTTACGGTTTAGTGTATGTAATTCACGATCCGACAACTGGTCAAAGAAGCGCGTGCTAATAAGTCACACAAATTAAATACATTATACATAATTTAAACTTTTATTATTTTTTTTCACATTGAATAAAAATAAATTAATTTAAGTTTGGAAAATCGTATTTCCATGTTGATTAAATATCGTAATTTGAATTTCTATGACCATTTTTTTTGTTTTTTTTTTTTACTAAATTAGTCTGTTGTCAACAAATAAGTTTATATAAACTGTATTTCTGAATTTATTATTTACATATAAATTGTAAACTATAAACGTATAAAGAAATAAATGTTATAGGGGAGGGGGGATTGTGATAAAAAAATAAGTCGTGGTCCGTGACGGTGGAAAATTTACAAAAAGTGGTCCGTGCCTCTAGTGTTGAGTTGTGAACCACTGCTCTAAACGATTATTCCCGCGTGTTTATTATTGTTCTTTTACAATAGTGCCGGGATCTCCGAAAAATCTACGCAGTATCGATGTTGGCAATACCTATGCTACCCTCCAATGGGACATTCCGTGGATATTCAACGGTATATTGAAAGGGTTCGCTATAAATGGAAATGAAATATTAACTGAAGATATGGACACGTACAGTCCTGAGACAATTGAACTACGGACCGTTCCATTTAAAAACGAAGTACCTTCTTATAATTATAACGTAAGTATAATACTGTGGGATAACGGAATCCGATATTGTCGGCTATTGATTAACATTTTTTATTTCCACGCAGCTTACAGGACTAAAACCCGGGTCGAAATATTCAATTGAAGTGTTTTCAGTTATTTCAACCGAATTCATTCGCCTAAGTCCCTCAGCTAAAATTACAATAACCACGAACAACATAAAACCGTAAGAACATGAATAATGATAGATTGTGATGTAGTTGATTTTCATTTTCATTGCAATATTGTAGACCTGGGGTAGTGTTACGCAATAATAATTTCTTTGTCATTTTTTTAACACACTAATATTATTTTTTTCTAATTTATACTATATATTATATTTGTATTAAATTGTCTTCACTTACGTATCTAACTAATACATTATATATATTTAACTTTGTTGTATTAATTTAAATTATCAATCCAATTGTACACGTCTCCTCCTCTATACCCACGATACGGCGTGGTAGATGTGTTTTCTTTTTAAACATTTTTTTTTCCTAAATCATACCGTGGCCTACGACAATGAAGGAGACGAAAAGAAATTACTCGGCTTCTAGAGGAAGGTGCTGAGGCAAATAATTTACGGACCTGTCAGAAACGAAACTACTGGAGAAAAAACATGGATTCAGTAACGCTGTATATGAAACTTAATATAAAGTATAACTTGTACTCCAAACGACTAGATTGGCCAAAACCTCGAAATGTAGATACTGATCAACAAACTAACCGGTAAACGCCCCGCAGAAACACCCTCGAGAACGGTAGTTTGTAGATCGAGTGAATGAAGACTTAAAAATGGTGAACATTACGGTAAAACTGGATAACACAATGGATCGTACCCGGTGGCAGGACTTACTGGATTTGCAAAATGTGGCTTATAAAGCAAATAAAATAAAATAAATAAATAAATGTGAAAAAGTCCGAAATTTAAGTGATTGTGAGCACCCCATATAGAAATTGAAATGTGAAAATCCATCTTGCCTTAAACTTCTTTGAAAATGACTCCTATAAAATACAATACACCGCGATTTAAATCGACTCGGTAGTTTTGGAGATTATCCGAGACGGGAAAATAAGCAAGACATTCAATTGCAATATATAGATTTAAGAATATTTTCCATACATTGTTGAAATCATTAACATATTATTATAATACTATAACTTATAAGCGCTGTGCATGGCGTATCTACTATTATAATAATTATTAGCAATAAGAAAATATGTGCGATAGCACGTTATTGGTTTATTTAATTTTACAATTATTTTACCAAACGATAAACGTGTTAAACTTATTTTAGTTATTTTGATTAATTTACACACAAAAATATGATTAAAAATATGCATACGAAAATTATTATATTACAACTGTAGGTCGAACAGTGCAGGCTATTTAATCTCAGAATTTATGGTAAAAATGTAATGAATATAGTACATCTAATTTATTCAACCATGCTTCTGATATTATATTTTTTTAATTATGTTACTATTTATGCATTAAAATGGGAACTGAACAGTTTACTATTTTCTGTAAACACGAAAAGCCATTAAGAAATGCAAATTAAGAAATTTAGATGTGTGGAAACTAATACGGTTTATCGTTAAAAATGTATTTCCATTTTTATACTCAAATAATAATAATAAAAAAGAAAAAGAACAGGTACAGTAATACCCATCTTGTCCGTCCACGGCTGGTCCGCCACTCCGGTTTATCCGACCACAGTATTATCGATAAATATCGATATGTATATTGTATATATGTACATATGTATATTGCTTTAAAATACATTTGGATTTACCAGTTTACAGTAAGTATATAAAATTAATTGCCAGTTTATCATTTCTTTTATCGCCTGTCCTTCATCTCTCCTATTATTTCTGTCGTTGTGCGCGTTTTTTTTTTTTGTATTGTACAGTAGCAGTTTTACGACAGTATTTTTCTGCGTTCATTACTGTACAATAGTACATATTTGTTTTACATTGTGTAAAAAAAAAAAAAACAAAAATCTATAATTTACTTTTTTCCTAAGTAATTTTTCACTACATTTAGGCTTAGATTCGTTTTTTTTTTTTTTTTTTATTATTATTATGTACCGTAAATTATATAATTATATATTTTACATGAGTACTGTAAATCCGTTGTTTGTTTTTTTTTTTTTTTTGTATTTTCTGATAATCCCAGTCCCATAGGTGACGGATTAGAGAGGTTCTACTGTAGATGATGATATTAAAATCCCGCACAGATCATAATGTAGGGCTGACGGTATTTCCGGTATACCGAAAATAAAAAATTATACCAGTGTACCAAAAATCGGTTATCCGATTATTTCGATTATTCATTTGGTTCGATTCGATTCGGTTTACTAACCCAACGAATAGTATTTATTTACCACATTTTTTTGTAGATTTGTTTAGGGTTTTGGGAAGTAATTTTTATCGGGGAAATATAGTAGCCGATCATCGATATCCAGGTTAATGCCAATAGATTTTTATTTTTCGATCAATGTACCAAAACAACGTATAAACTAATTAACAATTGAATAACTCAATAACAATTAATAATATAATGATTAATATTAATAACCATCAAAAGTGTTACTACTGGGTAACTCCTTTTAATCAATATCACCGTGTCAAAAATCAAAAAAGTCAAACGTGTTTATTGTAAAAAAAAAAAAAAACTTACAGATTGTATGTATTCAAATAAATAAAAAAAAAAAAAAAAAAACCAAATTTATTAATAACTTAATAATTTTAGTATTGTTATAAAATAAAATGAAATAATGTATATATATATATATATTATATTTTAACGATAATAATAATTAATTGTGTGTTGTTTTTTATTATTATTAATTTTGTTTTATACTAAAATAACGAAAATACCGAATTACCACGGTATCAATAACTCAATACGACTAGGCCCCCAATATAGCATAATCATTTCACGACGTTTGGACGAAAATCACCGATTTTCACATAATATTAATATATACATAAAACATTTTTTTTTTTTTTTTAATATATGTATAATAATAATAATAATAATTATGTATACATAAATAAATTTATACCTACTTATTGTACGCACATCTGATCTGGTGTAACACCGCAACACCCACGACCGAGCAAAGCGTAAAAGATAAGAAACGTTATAATGCTGGGGATATTAATTAATTATTAGTCTGCCCGTATAATATTGTTTTATGCAGTGCTCTGCAGTGTAGACGTGTTACGATAAAGATATATATTTGTTATATTGAACCGACGATCGGCAAATTGTATTCGATAATCCGATATTAAACGGCGGTTTTATTTATTTCGTTATTGTATTTGTATGTAATTTTATTAAACCGGCATCTGATATAGAAAAAACAAAAATTATAACAATAATAAAACAAGACAATATGTACCGACGAAAACCGATATTATTACTGAAAACCATATTTTTGGGTCTACTACACAGTATTTCAAACGTTACGAGTGAAACGGCGAGCGGCGGATTTCAACAAAATGTTACCGTATCGGTGCATTCGCATAAAAATGGTAAGACTCGCGTTGCAATAATATTCGAACAATATTTTGGATTCTAAGCATAACGAAGAAGCTATACGTACCTATTAGTCTTCTCCTCAGATGTGTGGTTTTTTTTTTTTAGAAAAAACTTTTTCGATTAGTAAAAAATATTCCGGTTTCGCCTTAGTTTTTATTAAAAGTTGCGGATTTTTCGCTCGGCTGTACTTTATTTGAACACATTTTCTCGACTCCTAATAGTATGGTTATCCTAAACAATTGTTTTTTTTTTTTAAAAACCTAGCATCAAATAAACGATATGTCGGATTTATTTTTGTTGTTTACGTGAGTTACCCGGCATCAAGTATACCGTGCTCCCCCATGAATCGTTTTTTGATTACGACGATTTATCTCTTTAATTATTCTAGTTTACTAACATGATATTTCACCGCCAATGTTAAACTGAGAATTCGGTGAAAATTTAAGCTTCGCATAAAATATTATCATTATCATTATCACAAGTAATATTATTTTTAAGTCTGTATAATTATTTTAATTTACACTCGTTTTAGTTATTATTATTATTACAGTACTACTATTATTTGTCTTGTTTAGATATTTATGACGTTACTACGATTTACAGACTCAAGAACATCCATATCAACATCGACAACGGTTTGTTGAGTACTTAAAATATTATCACTAATAACACAGTTTTATTACATTAAATATTTAGATTTAACTTAACGGTTCTTTTATAAGTATTTTTTTTTTAAATCCGTACTTTGGTTTACAGCTCCTCTTTTCCATTCTAAACGTTTATTCGCCATTTGTTTTAGTTCTTGGTAGCCTCGGCTCCTGCATCATTTTTGATTTGTCCAATGAACGGATCCACGGGCTCGTTTTGGTGGTATTTTTTTTATTTTTTTTTTTTAAATCTACTATTTTACTGTATAGCTTGTGTGTGGATATTTAATTACATGTCTCACCACTTCCCATCGTCTCAACTTTCAGGTTCGTTTTGAAACGTATGTTTCGACGAGTCTCTTCTTGATGTTTGAGGTTTCTTAATATCATTGACGTGAATAATTTGTTTTGTATTTATTTTAACTTGATCCAGCATCTAGATAGGCATCTACGTCGATGACACTATTGTTTTACCGCTTTCCTTATTTTGCTTTCCTGTACAACCCAACATATCTATGTCTTTTTTCTGTTCTGAGCGTCTCCTCTGTTCCATTCACAGCACGTAGTGTATGCATGTCCCATTCACTATCGGTTTTACCGTCTGCAAAACGTATTTTCTACGGTATTTTTTAATCGACATTTTACAACAATTCCCTCCTATATATTTTATATTGCTAATAAACACTAATAAACATTAAATATATGGTTTGTATTCATAGTCGGATTCAAGGATGACACTTTTTTAACGGTGTACAATGAACTTTGTGTAATCGAAATACATTCAAGAACAAACGCAATTGGAATGCCTATAATGACGACGGATGACAAAATTGATCGTTTAACGGACGCTATTTTAAAAATAAATATTCCGGAGTTTTACGAACGTGTATATTTTGTTCAAAACAATAATAACCGTTTGAACGTTTCTTTTGAATCATTACGTTATTGGAAAAAAATAAAAATAAACTTAACAGGTAAATGCTTAGACGTATATTAAAAGTAATTATACTAACATTACTCTGTATATTACATGGTCACATATTGAATATTTTTAAAACATAATATATGATTGAATAGGACAAAAATGCGAATCCGACGAATATCCTGACTCTACTCCTGACACTATCAATAACGCGGGTAATTATTATCTGATAACAATATGAGAATTGTATGAAATACGACGACTCGAGGGGATAACCCTTAAATATTGAAATTACGAATTAACTAAATAATATTATAGGATTGACGAATAAAACGAAACTTTTTTTTCCCGTTTCGCCACTACTGCTATTCGTATGTTATGCGCATGCGTATTTGCTTATATGACTTTCAGCGGTACCTACACAACCACGAGTGTTAACACGAACTCGTATATTTTGCAAAAAAATATTATGATTATTACGTTTTAATATTTAATTTATTGTTTTTAGAACACAAGTTTGGAAAATGCTATAATGCTGTAGAATACAGATACGAAAAACAGTATTACATAACGTCCGATTTTCAGATCATTTTTATGGTTCATTGGTCACCTACAATAGAACAAACTTGTTTGTCCATCACTTATTTCCATAGGTCGGAATCCGACATGGAAATCAAAATGAATATATACGACGAAAATAATTCATTAATAATTTCAACTAAATTGGAAAAAGACGTAAGCTGTATAACATATACCTAATTTATTTAATTAATAACGTAGACTCGAGTACCGTACATAATTGATTTTACAAAATACTTTGTATAGTAAAACATAAAACAATAGGAAACAGCGTACAATAATCTTTAATGATATTGATTAGCTAAACTAGGAAAAATTACAAACAATGAAGATAATACAATACGAGACATAGTTATGAGAATTAGAATTAGGTATTTATTTAACGTTATAATACAAATTTATAGTATAAATTACAAATTTACAGGATATTTACAGACCCCTTAAAACACTGTACAGAATGTAAGTCAAGAGTTTGAAAATAATGGCTTGGGGGTCTACCAAACTCCTGTAGCAAATAGATCAATATTTCTTTTTTTTTAGCTCATAACATTTGGTTACTATCAATGAGATTTTTGTAATATTAAGAAGTACGGTGGATTAAAATTGAGAACGTAGGACAGTAACGCAACATATATTGAGGAACGTGAAAATGTAAAAGTTTCGGCAACTCGGGACAGGATATCAGGCCGTATACAAATTTGGACATAAAACATCCATCGGTGAACCTGCGTCTGGAGGCAAGAAATTCTAAACTTGGGCTAGCTTAGGATTGTCGTTAAAGAGGCGTATACCTAATAAAGAGTTCTAGCTCTTTATAAATAAAGAAATAAAAACGATTTAAATAATTGCTCTTGATAATAAATTCCAGTGAAAACAGTATTCGTTTTTAATGCCTATAAAAACATAATTTAATTTATAATTGCGGCAAATTAATTTCAATAAAATGGAGCAGGAAGTAACTTAATGGAATTGTAACTTAGAATATTTAGATGTTGAACAAATTTAAATATTTATATATATATATATATATATAGATTTTTATAATTGTTAAGAAAATTATATATTATAATAAATTTTCTGTGCTTCAATAATACGCATGTACATTGTACATAATACATTTTGTAAACAGGACGATATACAAACGTTGAAAATTAGCAACATGGTTCTCGTGAGAGATCGAATATATGAATTACTAGTAACAAGAAAATATTATTATAAGGAAAACTATTATGGATACAATGGTTACTATGGAAATCTGTTTGGACTTTTACAGATAAGCCAATGTTCAGACCATGGTAATTTTTATATGTATTTTATTTATTATAATATATACCTAGTATTAATTATTATCAACCACGGATCAGTTTAAAATAATTTGAATATGAATTTAAATCAATAACTCACAGAAGATTATTTACACAATAAAAAACGTTCTAAGCATTTATAATATATATTAAAATAATAAAAATGGCAGGTGATGAAAAAAAAAAAAAATGATTACAATATACAAAAATTCCAATTAAAACACTTCAAAGGATTTAAAACGAACAATTTTTCGCATTATTATTATTTCTTAATCAATTATTTTATACTATCTAATTAATATATTTAATAATTTGTAGTTAATTGGTTGGTTTTATAGTCAGTTCTACTTAATCGCCTCGTATATTTATTATAGTTGTACTATAAATACAATATACAAAACGATTAATCTGTTTCTATAGTCAAAAACCATACGATATGTTTAGTTAGTTTGGTCATTATTTATATGATTGAAATATACTTTTTTCTATAATTTTGTAGACAATTAAATTATTTTTTTTATAAAATTAAAAAATATAGACATTTATGTTAAATTGATACAAATCAGTAAATTATTGAATAAATATTAAAAACTCCTGAACAATTTCAAAACGATTACGTTAACACGTAATACGTACTTATACTATTGATAGGTATTCTATATGGAATTATTGTGTATAACAATTTTGATTTATTTCATATAGACGAAGAAATTAGAATTGTTTCTATAAATGAAATTGGCGGACGTCCAAAGCCCTTCAATGTTCTCGGAAATGGTATGCATAAAAAATACACCGTAATTATTTTCGTAATGTTTTAATAAACTGTCCCTCTTTTTATTAAACATTGTATTAGTCATGTAAGGGAATTGTTTGATATAATAAGTGAAAAATATTAAAGGCATTTTCGCAAATAACGTAGGCACCTGAATTATATTTTTTATTGCGTCAAAACTGTAGGGGCTATTCGGTTAAAGAACAGTGTAAAAAACGAAATATAATTTGCACTTAAGTACTATAGAATTATTGTGATCCTGTCTACAAGAGTGGTGTATGTGTGACAAACTAAGTTAGCAATAGTTTTGATAACCATTATTATTATTACTATCTCAATTTTAACGTAATTTTGTAAACGAATTTTAATTTTACTGTTTGTAAAGTTAAGCTGTGTAATTGACAACATGCAATAACTTATTATGGTTCTAAAGTTCTAATGATTCTAAAAAATAATTTCAATAGTAAAATGAAGCCTGGGTGCCATTTTGGCGTTATTAGGCAAAAATCGTTGGACCATAAAGCGTTTTACTATTACAGGCCTTATTTTAATTTGATATTTCTCGAACGACCTCGAAGTAAATAAATCGTATTTAAAATCTAAACCAATCACAAATAAACCACTAGATATTTTAACAGACCTAACAGGGGCTGTTAGGTACCGATTTTAATAATTATTTGCGATTGTATTAAAATGCTGATAAATCATGTTTTATTTAGAAAAATGCGCGTATTGCATTCACACATTTTGTATTATATTTTTTAAAAATAGAAAATATTCAAGCATATCGTGCCGACGAAGATCGAGCGTCAGCAAAAGTATGTTTAAACGGTGGATACACGGCTCAGTCTACAACCAATAAGTCTACATATTGTGTTTGTCCTCCTGGATTTATAGGACAATTTTGTGAAATGGGTAATTAATTGATTTCTCGCCAATAAAAATTACAGATTGCTAATATGTTGAATATTACAAAATGACACTTGAATTGATCGTATTCGTAATAGAAATCGGCCCGTAACAGCAAAAAATGCAGTGACCCTTGTAAAATGTAATTTGTGGGTGGGCGATTTAACGATGTTCGCTTTTTTGGGTTTCTGAAACTAGAGCCGCCACCGTAAAAGACTATATTCTAGAATCGAAATCCGAGATATTGGTACCAGTTATTATATATTTTGTAAATGAGATTTTCTGTGAGAATTACGTGTAACGTACCACCCACCCATTGGATGTTCGTTTTTGGATTTGTATCGATTAAATATACATCATCTTATCATGTCGGAATTACAATTACGAAATGGTGCGCACGAAAATATATTTATCGTTATGTTTTAATACGAAAATATTTACCCGTATTTACCGACGTACAATTCGTAACGAGGATCAGAATATTATTTCCAGATAAAACAATGATGGCCGATAAAAATCTTAACCTTGAATATTGATGTAGATAAGATAGTTAGAGAAAAAGTAGCAATAAAAGTATTCGGTAAATGTTTTCCATAAAAAAACAAACTTGTTTCACGACAGCGCAATCCAGTGAATTACTATAATGTAATGATTATCTAATAACTTAAGTGTTCTTGTGACCAAGACTATTAATATTAAATTTATTAACTAATATAATTTGAAATTTAATGACAAATATCCACGATTTCGGATTATACGAAAATGAAACAAGGAAAAATACAGAAAGGACGAAGTGAATTTTGTTCACCGCTTACAACCGTGGACAAGTATAGGCCATTATGTAACTATCTTATCTACTTATCTATGACCGTGGTCGAAACCAACCAGCGTTGTATTTCAAGTACAAAAATTAATGATCTAAATAGGTCAATTTGTATATTTTATCTTATCCAGATAAATGGAAAATAAGTTATTTGAAATAAATATTTAATTCATCTAGCTAAATCGTTTCAAATCGTAATTAGTGTATTTGTTCGAAATAATAAATTTAATATTTAATTTATATTAAAACATGGTTTTTATTATGAAGTTCCGTCTATCACACGACCTTTTTGAAATCTAGTTGTGTGTCATATTATCTGTTACACCATTTACCACTTAGATTCACGATAGATAACGAAGAGAACTGTGGTGTTATTTATTTTCATCTCGATACATATTCAATTATCTCTAGATATTCCTCTTTTAAATTTATCATTATACATCACTGGTCGAAACTAAAATACAATCTGTATTCCCTAAGTCGTCATTTATAAAAAAAATTAATTAATGTGAATAAAATAATAGTAAAATGGTCTTATAGAAACTATAAATAGGTACGTGTACCGGTACATCATTATTATGGGATGGCAATGAAATTAAAAAAAAAAACCATTATTTTAGGTTGTGGACCAAATGTTTATGGAGCTAATTGTAAGGGTATCTGTTCCACCATATATCCGAATAAAACGTGTCGTGGCGTGTTTATGTGTACGCAATATGGATGTACATGCCCAGCGGGTCTAACAGGTCCATTGTGTAACGAAGGTTGGAAACATGTTTAATACAATTTGTCTGTTGTTCATTGTTTTAATTTATAAATTTATAATTTAGATTGTCTACCGGGCGAATATGGTGCTGATTGTAAGCAAATATGTTCATCGAATTGCTATAACAACACGTGCGATCAATACACGGGTATCTGTTCCCAAGGCTGCAGTTCCCCGGGATATTCACCACCGTTCTGCTTAGAAAGTAAAATGCATTTTTTTTTTTTTTTTTATGATAAATTGGGTTAAGCAGAACAACGTCTATTTCAGCGCCCAGAACCCCAAACAATGTGAACAAAAGTGACATTGGAGAAATCTATGTAACACTCCAGTGGGACATCCCGTGGATATTCAATGGTGTATTGAAAATGTTTATTGTTAACGTTGAACAAATTTCGGCTGTGGATATGAACACGCGATGTTCGGATATCGGACCAATAGAAATTCCATTTGAAAAAGTGGCCCCTTATGCTTATAACGTATACCGTTAATATATTATATACAATAAATTTAATTCTATACGTATTGGCTTAACGGTTTTTTTTTAAAAATATTTACAGATAATCGGTCTGAAACCTGGTTGGACGTATTCAATTGGAGTGATGACCATGTCGAAATCGCTATGGTACAGTTCTCCAATTAGAATTCGCTTGACAACGCTATTGGACGGGAGTGTGTTCAGCTCATCGACCAATTCGAGGCGAACGGAATTTTTTAAAATCTACCGCATAACCCCAGATGTTAACACTGGACCGAGAAACCAGCCGGAAAAATCACAACGCATAACACCATTTTAGTGTCTAGTTAATAATGTCTGATAGAAACCCATATAAGATAACTTATTAACGTTATTAATGTTATTATTGTAAATAGCTGATCGGCTTTACATTTATATTAAAATAAAAAAACACCACGTTTTCGCTATTTGAACTTTACCTAAACGTTATCGGTTTCGTCGGAACTGGTCAATCGACATAATCGGCACCATCTCATATATTTACCGCTTATATAATACGAATTCACTAGTCAAATAATTCACATTACATGTGTCCGTGTTACGTTTTATCCGCGTGCTGGTAATGTCCGGATAACGTTAAAAATATTCGTCCACCGACTGTACAGGTAAAATTAATAATAATTTAACTTAGTGTTTTTTTTTATGTTATTTGTATTTATTGTCTAACCGGTGTTCAGAGTTGATCAATGCCTAAAATTGATGATATTTACTACTGCGCACACTATATAATTCTTTTATTACACTCCCTCGGACAAGAAAACAATATTTTCAAATTAACTTCATTACCTAAGTGTGCAATACGTTTTACATATTACTTTTGTCTATATTTAAATGTATCATACTAAACGTAACTAATAGTTTTTTTTTTTTTAAGACCGGACATACATACGATAAATCAATGCAATAAAAAATCTGGCCAGAGCTCGGCAAATTGGTTAGGTTAAAGTCGTCCGTGTGTTTTTTTTTTTTTTTTTATTTCTTTGTGGCCAAGAAAATTCAGAAATCAACAAAAATTAAACTCATATGATTTGCTGTCGGTGTTTTAATTAAAATAATAAAACTGTTATAAATCTATAAATAATTATTAAATTAAATACAGCTGGGCTAAAAAAAACCCGAATCGTGAAGAAAGCAGAGCATTTTCCTCAACAAAAAAGTAAAATAAATTAATAATGTTTTTTTGATAAAAGGTTAATTTTTATGGGAATTTCAAAAAAAATGTTCTATTTAAGTGCCATCGGGCAAAAAATCACATATTTTAAATAACAATATACGTTAAATAGTATATTGATCATGAACTGTACGCTATTACATTTGCTACTGCGCACAATTTTATGCCCCGGTGTTGATCTATAGTGTTTTAGAGTTTCAAAGGAAATCTAAAGTAGACAATGGTACTTAAAATAATGTAAAATATTTATATCGTATAAACGATATTTTTGATAAAGATGGGACTTGTAAAAAAAACAGGTACTTTTATTTTGTATCCGAACAAATGAATGAAAATATATTTACGTTATACATATTCGAATACTTCTAGAATACATGTATGTATTTGTATTATTGTCCCGTTAGTTAGATAAATGCGATAATTTTAACGTATCAAAATAATCGTAATATCATATATACGGACCAATCGTAATTCAGTTGGAGACAAATATGTTAATAATTTATGAACTTATCGAATGTTGGCCACATAAATTACTAATGCCGTATAAAATCCGCCGTTTAAAATGATTGGGTAAAACATTTCCTTTGTCACAAATTTAAGACAAAAAAAAAAAAATTTGAATGAAAAAAATATAAAACAAAATATTCAGTACTCAAATCGGAATATTTTGATCGTAAAGTATTTCTATAATAACATTATACGAATACAAATAAAAAAAAATATTATAATACATTTATTTTAATATATTTTATATATCGAAATTTATCGTTTAATTATTATTACCAATACTATATTGTATGTATTGTATTGTGTTGTTAAAAATATAAAAAAAAAAAAAAAAAAAAAAAAAAAAAAGAAGACGTTTATGTGTATCTAATCAGTATATTTTAATGGTAAATATAAGTGTTACGGACGAATAGTTATAACAATCTCAATAATATAATAGAATACCTGCTGTCATACAATCTTTTTATGCAAAACCATTATTAAAATGTTTTATTTTTAATATTCGTGTACCGTGTGTAATTGAAATTCGTATAAAGTCCATACACAAACACTCACTTCGTAGTTCGTATATGATTTGACCTTTGGTATCATAAGTTTTACTATGCAATTAAATTCAAAGAGAAATCGTCAAATGTTCGCAATCGTTTTTCCTGTGAAAGATTAAAATATAAAATAGACACGTTTAACAAATTCATTTTTATTCAATGCCATACGTAATATATTAGTGTAATACAATGATTGAATAATTGTATATTAAACTAGCTGAATTACCCGTCTTCCCTCATGAAAATTAATGATTTTTCTTTATGTTAGGTTAGGTTGCTATAAAGAATAAATAATAAAAAAAAAAATGTTCATACCAAAAATAACGAAAACCCAGTCAATATTTTAAATATAAATAAAGACTATATAATACTAATATATATACATATATGTGTTGTTACTCGTAATTAGTTATTTATTATTAATCTTGTATCTCGTATTATCGTACAACGGAAAAACGAAATAAAACGTAATGATACAAAAAAATTGAAATATCTGCTGTAAATGTGAATAAAAACGTGTTTTTTTATTTTAATCAATAATTAATTAATTATTAATTCTATCGGACTAAATTTATATCTAAAACCCGTTCCGTTATGTCCTCTTTAATTTAAAAAAAAAACAAAAACAGTATGACAATTGGATAAGTAGTTTCGGAGACAACACGTAACAAAGATTTCCATTATCGCTTTTATATAAATATATACTATTTTTTTTTTTTTTTTTTTTTAAATCTAATAATACGATGTATATCGAGTTCTTTTCCTTGAACCACGTCGCGTTGTGATAATAATTAACACGGGTAGATTGGTACTTTATTATTTGTAATTTATTTTTAATAAATTATCGAATTTCGTATCGTGACCGGTTCTGCACATAAAATACAACAGACATTCTGTAATAGGTAAGTATCAGGGTCTGCACTAGTGTGCAGTACAACACAGATCGTGCTGATCTAAAACCCTTACAATTGTGTAGTATATACTGCCGCCTACTTTATTATTCCGAACAAATGATAAGGGTACATCAACTATGGTTAGTCGAAGGGAGGTTTTGGCGTTCTCTCATACCAAAAATGTGTGCACAAGCCAAGTTCGGGTACCTACTTGTGCAGTTCTAACATTTCCTTAACGCAAACCCCGGTAGGTATGTGTATAATAAGAAAACTTGTAACCGAGAAGCTTGTGTTTGGTTGGAGTGTGGGTGGCGGCGAACTATCAAAAATCTATATCTAACTTGTATACCGTTCCTCTATCCGTTTATAGATATTTATACATACGTATGCCCGTCGCCCGTCCGACGCCGATGGAAATGGGAAATTAAATTTAAAATTACAAAAAAAAAATCAATTGCAATTTCCATATTACAAGGGCAGAAGTCACGTGTGAGAGGCCCGCTCTTTAGGGGCTTAATTTTGGAGAGAAAAGAAAACGTGCGCCTGATCACTGGAAAATTACCCGATTACCCGGTGTATCTAATTATGGTCCGACTCTTATCACGACCGAGCCTTATATTATCGACCTTTGCACGCTGACGGACATACACTACAAGAACATTTAGAAATGTACTAAGATATTAAATTCGAATCCTATCGTTTTACGTACATAAAAAATATATTTAAACAAAATATATAATAGACACTCGTAAAACGTAGATAATTGTTGCCGATCCGGAACATTTATTACATCGTTTAGACTACGTTACCTTGCCGATGTTAGGTACTGCTACAGTTAGTAGTACAGAATCACGGATTCTCTGATTTTATCTCATTAATTGTTAACCTTATTATTGATAGCCTTTCTAATAATATTATCGTCAAGCAAATATTACATGATTTTTATTTTTTATTTTTTTTTTTTAATGCAAATAGGTATTCTGGTCCCCTATAATTAATATTTAAACATTCGGTTGTATTAATCGTGCCATTATAAAAACAAATATTTGTACAATTATATAGATATCTACTTATAGTATTGTTGTATTTTATTTTTTATCGGTGCAAATTTCAATCGCATCTATTAACTTGTACAATTATTTTCATTATTTATATTTCTACGGTTATTATTTTTAGATAATTAATACGGAACAATTATGACTTGTGCAGTTAATATGTTTGTGAAAAATCATAATAATATGTTATTATGGGCATGTTTCCTATATTGCTTATCAAATTTAAACGTATCGGCTACGTTAAAATACCAATTCCGTACTCATAACAATAGTAAGTATGTTTGAACTATGTTAATAAAAATACGATTTCATTAAAAAATTAACTATTTTCGTTTAATTAAAATGTCATAAAACACAATTTGTTATTCTCCCAAGATTTTTTCAATTCTTCGGAGTAGGTACAATTATACACTGCCTCTAAAAATATGTATGCAGTTTTTTTTTTAAATACCAACTAAGGTATTATGAACTAAATTACGTACATAATTTATTTAATTCTGTATATTATAAAGTAATAAATTATATTTGTGTACTGTACAATAATTATTAATTTTGTATTCTATTTGTATTTAGCCAACACTGCTAAAAAAATGTTAAAAATGGACTATGACGACATCACTACGCTTTATAGCATCACTAATACGTATTCTGTTGACTCCAATGGTTTGTACATGATACTATTCTTATTCTACGTACATCTCAAAATTCGTACAAATCGTATACAAAAATACAAACAATATAATAATAATATATATATTATTATATATCTACAAAATATTATTAACATCATAATCTAAACGTGTATTTTTTTATATATATAATCTACAGTTGAATTTGTACTGAAATAGATTATACGATTTGACAATAATTTAATAGCATATTTAATATTAAGAGATAAAACTAGATGCAATATTATATGTTTTTAGCTATACGAGCCATTAATGCTCTTTGTTTCTAAAACCAGTGTACTCAATCCATATCTTAAATACGCTAAATCCACTTGCCATTCCAGTCCGGTTTCACTACCATTGGATCGTTTTTAATCGTCTCCAGCCGTCTTTGCTTTGGCCGTGGTTTTTTCTGGTCTATTCGATTTACTAGTTCCATCGCTATACGATTCCCATCTGATCTTCGTGCATGTTCAAACCAAGCCATTTTCGAACTTTTCACAAAATTAATATAATTACAATATTTTGTATTGTAATTCATTATTCGTATACATTCAAGATTTTCCTTTTGAAGTGAGACGTCTATTACGATCACCTCCTGCCGAGGCCCAAGCAAGGAGCCATATTATGCATTTAATATTATAATTTATAAAAATAACAAGAACTTGATTTTATTTCAAATTTTGTAATAAAACTATATTTCTTCAGAAGAGTTAATATATGTATATAGAATTAGGTAGGTGGGTAAATATTACGATTTTTATATTAATTTTCCGTTATATAATTTGGAACAGGATTCATTGATAAAACAGGCTTAACTCATTATAACGGAAGCTATTCAATTAAAATACATTCGACGACAAATTCCACCGGGTCACCATTACAAAACAGTTCTTTTAAAATGTCGAACTCAAATCACATGTTGTTTAATGTGTTTAAAAACGGATCTATTCAAAATTATAATTATACCGATATTAAGTACATCACTAAATATAAAAAACACAAAATACATACATTTAACGGTAAGATATTAAATATAAAAATATACTATTACTTTAATAACGTTTTTTATAAATCAAATGTATAATAAAATAGGTGATAATTGTACCTCCGATATGTACGACGCAGAGCAATTGAGTCGTCAAAAAACAGGTAATTTTATTATTAAATCATACTTTCATTAATAATTGTAACTGTTCAGAATAGCAACCAATCATATCGTTTTATCACGATATAAATGATTTTTAAGTTTTTTTTAAATATAATTATCATTGATATATCACACGAACGTCCTGATTTATCGTGAATAATTAACGTATTAGGTCGTTGAAAAAACAAGAAATATTTATTTTTCCTTCCGCCTTTCTGCTTATCAGATGTCGTCTGACTAATATTTACTCGAGGCGCGGTCCATAGGTCTATTGGTTAATGATTATTATGGTGTTCGTAAATTATAATAATTGACACAGTAGCACTTAAAACGATAAAAATTATCAAAACAAAAACATTTTTACCAGTGCTTGGAAAGTTCCTTTTTAAAATTAATTATTTCACGTACACCTCGTTCAAATTTCAGACTTGTTTTAGGCTTGGAGAAAGCAGCATGTTCTGTTTCTCGTCCCTAACCTAACTTAACACAAGAACATTTTGCGTTGATCAAATAAAAATAAAAATCATAGTACATTTGTACATTTTTTTTTTATTTATTCAATTTTAAAATATTCGACTTTTCCTTATTGAACCCGTTCCATCCAAGCACTGGTTTTTATACAATTTATAGGTAGGATCCCATGTAATATTATCCAATTAACAATAGTATATGTTCCAATATAACTTTATCTATAAATTATTTTATAAGTCAATTTGTATTAAAGAAAAAAAATTGCTCACGTTCTGTTTTACTAAAATAAATTACCAATTATCTGATAATTATTAATTATCATCATCCATTAAAATATTCCTTGATTCTTGTCAGATTTTTTTTTTTTTCCAATTTGTAGTCCTCAGTTTCTAATAGAAACTACGTATTTAAATATTAACTTACTGACTAACTCATCGTAAATTAAGCCTAATAAATATATCTTTCATGTCCGGTATATTCTGACAATTTGACGTAACTACTGAAACCGTGTATTTGTTTTTAATGACAATTATTAATATTTTTCAATTATTTCCAGATATCTACTCTCAAAAATGCTATCTCGTTTTATATTATAGATATTCTAAACACGACGATTCGAATATATATAGTGATAATAGCGGTACGTACAAAAGGATATTTTTAGATCTAAAATGGATAGCCGATAAAAATCAAACAGGTTTAACAATAACATACATACATAGATTAGTATCTACAATGAATATTAGTGTGGAGATATTCAATGAAAAAGCTCTTCCACTTATTATAGTCGACTTAGAAAAAGGTGTAAGTTAAATAGTATATTCTATTCTAGTTTCTATGAACGTAGAAATGTTATTATAATACGTATAGTATCAGCCAATCAAATAATCTATTTTTGCATACAGGAAAATATAAAAACTTTGAGAATTACGAACATGGATCTTAAAGAAAACAAAAAATATCAACTAAAAATCATTTTGAAGATTAGGAATGATGTTAATAGTAAAATGATTTCTGAAGAAACGCTATTTGGACTCATACGTATTGCCAAATATTCAAATCAAGGTATTATACTTTTTATATATATTATAATTACCTAACTATACTATTAATATTAATTAATAAAAACACTATAAAAAAAAGATCCGGACTTCCCACCACCCGACTATTATAAAGGAAGGAAATTGGTTAAGTATAGAAGTATAAGATGATTGGCTCCCTAATTTATTTTATATAGATAGTATACTTAAATCGACGATAAATTATTGCAAACTAAAAACGATTCTGGGTGAGGCTCGGTTAACTGGTTAGGCTTAGCAACTATCTGTTTGTTTTTTTATTTCATACAACCAAGAGAACCCTGATATTAACAAAAAAATCTAAAATTCAAGCCCCCATATAAAAACTGAAATTTTAAAAATCCTCCTCGTCCGCCTATGTTTATAATTCCAGATCTCCCGAACGTTATAGATTATATCCAGAAACTGTATATTGATATTTTTGTCAGGTTTTTTCTGTTATTAAAATAGTACATACGGAGGGGAGCGTATTTAAGGGGGACACGAAGGGCCTGGCCCTCGCATTCACCGTATTTATACTATTTTATTACTAACATTATAGTTTTATATCTATGTAACAAAAAATCATTTTCTTTATATCACATTTTTTTTTGTCTTACCTTTATTCAATGCATTTCAAAACAAAACCCATGGTAAAAATATGAGTTAGAAATATGTATAGTTTGAATTTTTTATTTATGACCTCCCCCCCCATTATACATTTGAATATTTCTTTATACGCCCCTGGTATCTACAAGGAATCTCCAAATTTACATTCCAAATAAACCTAACTAGATAGTTAGATAAAACTAATGCTGACGGAAACCTTCCTTAATTTGAGTCGCAAGTTTTCTTATCAAAATCGTATTTAACAGACAGGAAAATATCTCATAGTAAAGACCATTACTACGATTACAATGATAATTATTTAATTGCGATTCATTATTTAAATCTTCTAAAACTTTTAATCGATTCTTACGGTATGCAAATAATAATATTAACTGTTATAAACAATTAAAAATTTATAATATGATATTATAAATTTGATTTTATTTTAGATGAAAATGAAATTGATGATGTTCGACTTATGGAGAAAAGTGATGGAAATATTAATTCAAAACCGTTTAGGATATTTGGATATGGTAATATAAAACAATTTAAATTATCCTTAGATCGAAATTGAACTTGTTTATTATATCTACCTAGTAGCTGGTTTGTTATAAATAACGAGTTAGAATAAATGAGTTTGAATAGTAGTTATTAATAATGAAATGCCATGAAAAATGCAACAAAATTTTGAACTGTATAAACGGCATGAAAAAAATAAAAATAAAAATAACGACATTAGGCTCAGCTTTTTTACCCCACTGAGTACAACTTATGTACTTATGCCAAATGCTTGAACATTTTTATGGGGCTAAACTTATTTTGTTCACATAAAAATCGAAAAATGTCGCAGGAAATTATGGATAATGTGAATAATGTGACACATATTAAATAACTATGATAATGTTTAATTAAAATGTTAACAACATACGAGTATTTTACGAGATTTTAAAGTTATTATTGTTATTATTATTTATTTAGTTTTTTATATTATTTAGATAATATTAAGCACCTGAAAAAGGATAATGGAACCCCCAATAATTCAACAAAACCGTGTTTAAACGGTGGACTTGAAACTACAGATTCAAAATGTTTTTGTCCTCCCGGTTTCAAAGGAGAGTTTTGTGAAACAGGTAATTGGATTTATATGTTTTAAAGATATAGATTTGTGTGCAAATTAAAATTAAAAAAAGCTTGATATTGATGCGTTGATGATACAAAAAACAAAAGCTAATATAATAACACCTAGGCGCCTCCACTCGTTAAACACGAACCTACTGTTGTAGTATTTAAATTTAATAATAATTAAACATTGAATCGTAACCTACTAACAAGACGCAACTTAACTGAGTGGCATAGCAATTGAATATTACAAATTTGTTCAGGATGCGGACCGAATTTATACGGAAGCAATTGTACTGGTGTTTGTTCTGTGTATAAAAGTAAACAATGTCGCGGTATATTGATGTGTACGAATTATGGATGTACGTGTTCGGTTGGTCTGACCGGTCGGATGTGTAACGAAGGTATACATATGTTTTATACAAATAAAACAAGTTAATATAATGTCCGTATGTAACTGTTTCATATAATTATTATAAATTTGTTGTAATCAGATTGTAAACTGGGTAAATACGGTGCCAACTGCGAACGAAACTGTTCGACAAATAATTGTTACAAAGATATGTGCGATCAATATACGGGTATCTGTTCGGAAGGATGTTCAAAAGAATACATAGCCCCGAAATGCCAAGAAAGTAAAATACAATTGACAAATAACTGTTATCTATATTTCATATAAAAATGGATGTCTGTCTGTAAAAAGATTAATAGACTCAAAAACTACTGGCGCGATTCGTACGCGGATTTCGCAAAATGTTCCGCGTTGTCCGGAGAAGGTTTATAGCTATTGAAATCCATCACCTAAAAATCGTTTTTTAGATATTTTTTTGTACGAAAATCGGATTATTTTTGTTGATTTATGGGTTACCATAGTAACACGGATGAAAAAATACTATTATTAATTATTGTAGTGCAATCCCTGTGCTGTGCTGGTATCTATGGTAAAAAGTGAAAACACGTGAAATGTCATCGACCTATCTTTGAATTTATGTATTGCAATTAACGAAATGATTATGTCACAGCGAAACAAATAAATAAATAAATAAATATTTGTTTGACATGAAATTCTGACTTAATTCAATTGTGTCTTAAATTATTTTTGTTGAAATGACAAAATAGAGAACACTTTTAGTCTGCCAAAGGTTGACTATCCACCTATTTTTTTTTTTTAAATAGTGTCATGGGCAGGACAATCATGATACATAATCTAGCAATAGATGCATTACGGGGTCAGCTAGTTTATTATAACGTTATAATTATGTGAAACTGTTGCAATGTAACACATTATAATATGGACAGTAATAATAATAATATAATACTGCCAATAGCAGTCGTGGGCCTTGGCATTTGTTGTAGGAGGTTCAAAACAAATGGCATGACCCATCCCGCCCCAAAGAAATAACTAATATTATCTCAGTATAATATTTACCGTTGCTTTGATTTGCGAATGATGTCTCGTAATGTGATAATAGCATTAAATAGAGCAATATTATAATTCAAGTTTTTCATTTTTGTTTTTTTTGTTTCATAACTGTAATTGCATTGTACATAATTCCCATTGGATTGACACAGCTCGCGGGGTGTACAACTGTGCATCCTGCAACACCCCGTAGTAAAACACCACACCAATCACTGCCAACGTAATTTCAGTTCAATAGACTTTCAAATATTATCGTAGTTACCAGTCACTGATAAATCTATTATTTCTATTAAAAATTGAAATTAATTGTTACTATTTTTTACCTCGTACGAATGGTGGGGGGAGGAGTAGGTTAGAAAATATTAATTTTCATACAAGCACCTTTATAATACGATATATATAGATACAGTAACGTAACTAGGAATTTTTTGAGGTGGGTGTCAAGTGGTCACCCAAAACACCACCCTCGGTTGCGCCATTATATAGGTAAACTAGGTATATAGACAATTATTGTTTTAGATTTCACACCATACCAAGGAAACTTGAATGGAAAACTTCTTTTAGGAAGCTAAATACTAAAGGCAATAGTTATTATAGTTGGCTATAGTTATTACTTATAAGTTTGGTACTCGGTTAGTGGTCCTTCAAATTTTTTTAGAAATGCCTATTATTTCCTCAATATAATTAAATAACAATTACAATACATACACGCATTATATTGTTTCATGGTAATGTTTTATTTATTTATTTTTTTAGAATATCCTTATCTAATTAAACCACCGACGAAAATTTCGGAAGAATATGAGACAATAAAATTGCAATTGGATTTTCAATCGGATAATATAAGAGGCGGAAATAAAAATATAAAAATAAATTACTATCAATTATTGTATAAGGTAAGTTTTTAAACCAAACATTTATGTTAAATTGATTTGATTTCAATAATTGCATGATATTATAATTTTATCGCTCATTGTGTAAGTGAATACTAACAACAAAACCTACATATTTATATTAGACCCTCTTATTACGTAAAATAATTTTTTTTTTAATTTTAATCCAACGTTTCTCGACGTTTTGTTTATTTCCATGCTCCATCCATTCAATACATACAATTGTTAACAGAATATACGGGTAAGATATTTAAATAACGGACAATCAGAGACTATAATAATATGCATTACAAATTATTATAAATAAATCTAAATGCTAGTTCAATGCGAACTTTGGGGTTACGTGGCAGGCCTTTTTTTTTTTTTTTTTACTGATTATTTATTTAACAAATTAACTAACCGTTTCAAATTAATTGAATTGTATTTTTTTTTTTCACTCACCTCTCATATTTGAGGTACCTCATGGCCCATGTTGAGAAACGCTGGTCTAAAATATACAAGTATTACCGTAAATCATTTAAATATTTAATGTAACTGTCACAATTATAATATTATACACTATGTAATCACGCAAGTATAATTGATATTTTATTGTATATAATTAATGTTTTAAGTCGTCAAATGAAAACACATTTTCCAAGTCTGAGTTAAAAGAAATAAACGAAAATACTACTGGCGTCACTGAAGTTTTAAGTGATTTAATACCAGATACTTCATATACAATTGGTGTTTTGATTCTAACCAATGATGTGAATTATAATTATCCAGATGTAGTGTATGGTCATTATAGGACATCGTGTAAACGTAAGGCGTAACTTTAATAGATTTGTAATTAAATTATCAAAAGAAACAAGACGAAATATTAAAATGCCGGTAATAAAAAAAAAAAAAAAATGAATAATTAAATTTCCTACTCATATTAGATTATCAGTAAAATATAAGTGGGAACAAAGTATTTTATCGAAGTTTTTTCAACTTGTTTTCAATAAATAATATATACTGTTTTTCAAAGCATATATTGTAATCATTACTATTATTATGTTTATTCAATCAAAACTAGGCGGTATTTTTTTAAAATTTTAAATGTACATAATCGGCAATCAAATAAGCTATTTATAATTCCCACGTAATACTATGAACACTAAAATAACACACTCTTCTACTTTTTAAAGTTTATGAAAATATCACACCATTGCACATTGTCAATGTGTCTCACAGTTTACTATATAATAATTATATAGTTATACAAAATATATTATAACCAAATGCCAAAAAATGTGTAATATACATATTTGTTTAATAGATACATGTTTAGTTTTCGATCTTGTTTCAATGCTACAAAATATCAAACCTCATTAAAATTGATTTATTCAAATAATTCTAACATAAATACATGTACAGAATTAAAACCACTATAATAGAATCGTATTCTACAATGAAAATTTTATTTCTCTTTATAGAACCTCAAATAAATGATTATAACATTAAATTTATACCTGGTATATATAGAGTCAACATAACGTGGAATAAAGTAAGTGCAATCATTGTAAAACACTAATACTACCAAACATATCATTACTTGTAAAAAAAAAAAAAAAAATGTTAAACTTACAGATAATTACAGAACGATCAGAATGCAAAGTTCGCGAATATGTTTTGACGTTAACGTTAAAACAATCGCAAAATGAAATGTCTAGTGTACAAGAAATAATATCAAGTACAGACAGTGGTCACGTCATAGATTATCTCTATCCGGGTAATCAGTATAACATATCAATGACGCCTAAAACATCTAATGGATACTTACAATCGTCATCTATATATTCTTTTAATCCGTCAATTTCGGGCAAGTATTAGTTTTAATATTAATTAAATTATCGATTGTACAATCAATTTAATATTAAATGAAGACGACGTCGACATAAAAGATATCACCGCTATCAGCAAAAATAATAAGATTCATGTATCGTGGAAGTTGGAATATGCGTCTCCAAACGTTACTAGCGATACAAATCCAGTAACGTGCGTTATCAAATACAAAGTAATTTATTTACAATGTTTCACTAATATAAGTTATATGTAGGTGGGTAGTGTAGGTACCTACATAATTGTTCAACAATTAATAGAATAATATGATGTATCTTCTTCTTGTTCTCCTTTGTTTCTTTTTATAAATGTAATTTAATTTAACTTAACCAATTATCATACAGTTTTTACCGAAGGCCCAACACAGTCGCCCACGTAGGACTATTTGTGTATATTGCATATGCTAATATAATAATATGTGAATTAAACAAACATTTTAGCTCAATAGAATATACAGTTGTTCTCTGGACGATATAGAAGACAGTAAATGGACATCTATAGACATTTACAACAAAACAAACTATGAAATATTTGATACAGTACCCAATTCACAATACTGTATACAAATTGCGGTTTCTGATAACGACAAAAATGCTATTCAACAAAATAATATAGTGTATTTATACACAAAACCATCATGTAAAATATAATCTGCCTCATCTGAATATCTTTATTTATATCGTTTGCATATAATAGAATATATATACGTTTATTAGATCCACAAACAGAACCTAAACTTGATGGACCAATTCGTGTGACGAATAACTCTGTATATGTTCAATGGGATCGTGCATCCATAAATTGTACAAAGCTGAACGGATTCTTTTCCAATAATTTTTATATCGAATTAAAGGTCTCTTCTATACAAACATTATTTTCTATACACAAATGTATTTATTTAAAGGTGTTTTATTATAGGATAAGGCGACAAATACGATACGAAAAAAAGAAACGAATCAATACAACATTTATTTTGATTATCTCAATCAAAGTACTTCATATGAAATTAAAGTTTTTATAAAAACAAACGTCGGTTATAGCCCAGAACATTTTTTATCGGCCAATTTTACGAGTAATCATAAAAGACAGATACCTAACTAATAATTATATCTACTCGTAATAAACTAATAATTAATATATAACATCTATATTACTTGACAAAAAAATAGATTTGAAATCAATTTATGAACTAATGGTTTATAAAAAGAATATAAAGCATCGTACGATAGGACTTCGTTGGAAGTATTCGGGAAATACAACTCTAAATGAATTTTTAGTTTTATTTAACGATAAATTAACAGATGTTTATTCCATTAACTCCGCGAAATGTTCTGCTTGGCCAGAATACTACTGTCACACATTTAATAATTTGAATATTCGTAAAAACGAAAATTATACTTTTAGTGTACGTATTAGAAAATATTATTTTTTTCAAACTAAACATTAGCTAATATATTATGGTATATATATTTTTTTAAATTTTTTTTTATTAGTTAAGTCCAGTGATACCACTTTATCCTGGTGGTAGATTTGAATTGTCTATATCTTTCAAAGCTAACGAAGGACGTAAGTAAAATATCGTTTATAGCATAAAATACTTAAACACAAACCAAATAAAATCTATGGTATTTGTATTCTTCTTAAAATAGCACCTGACCCTCCGACAGATGTCAAAGCTTTAGTTGTTGCCAATGATACTGTAACTCTACAATGGGGTATTCCGTGGATATTGAATAGTGAATTGGTAAAGTTTATTATTGTATTAGAAGATTATCCAGATCCAGCAATAAACACGTTTGATAATAAAGATGCTTATAATGAACAACAGTATGAATTGAATGTTAATGAAGAAGTACCTACTTATAACTACACGGTAAGAAGAATTTTTCTTTTTCTCCAATAGGTTATAATGGGCCGCTTAGGTCCGTTGCCGTTACTACAGCGATTTTCCATCGATCTCTGTTAAACGACATATCCAAATCCAACGATCAGGGCGTAGGGATTGACACGGCACCGAGAACCGCATCGTCCCCTCAACCTCCCGAACTTACGACGTCGACCTGTTTAAGTCCAGCGGAAATAGTGATAGAGGTCAGGTGTCGCGAAAATTCGATATTTTTCCTCCTTCCCATTTTGAAAAATAGTTCCTACGCCTATTGGTGGGCCACAGTTGTAGGTGGAAAGTTGATAAGGCAGGATATAATGTGGTTTTTAATTTATATCTGTAGGCAACGGTAAACTAATTTTTTGACCCACTCCGTTGGGAATCCTGACTACGCCACTAAATGTACACGACGATAAACAATTTAAAAAAAAAAAAAAAAAAAAAAAAAAAACCCAATAAACTGAAGGAAATCATATAGTAACTAGAAATATTTGAAAGTATCAATTAATTATGAAATATATCAATTGATTATTATATTTAATTTTTTTCTCTCGTTATATACAATAATTTAAGACAATATTATTAAAAATCTTACTTAGACATATTATCATTTTTCAAGAGAAATATTATTTTTGTTGTTTCTTATTATTAGTTTGCATTGTACAGTTTTTAAACAACGCATTTGTTTTATAGATAAATCAACTAAAACCAAATACAAATTATACTTTTGGAGTAATAGCTAATTGCAAATATATCACACCAAGTAATCGGGCTGATATATTTGTTACAACTCTTCCAACCACAATGACTCCGGAAAAAAAGTAGTAAATTTTATTATATTTGAACATTATTTTTATTAACATTTTAGTTTATTATAATTGTATTAATTTGTAATTTCAAAATAAATAACAATTTTCCTTTTCAATTTATTTGTTTTTTTCTTCTTAGATTTAAAATTTTTTTTTTATAGAATCCAAAAGAGTATTTTTTTGTTTATTTGATTTTTTGGCAGTGACCCAGAGCTGTTACCGTACATCCAGTTGGGTTTAAGAAGAAGTTTATAGATATGAATTTTGGTTTTGAGGGTAAGTTTTGAGAACTTACCGAGGATGGGTCTGAAAAGGTAGAGTCGTTTATTTAATTTTAATTTTGTTGTGTGGATGTGTTTGGCCCATGTTAGACGTTTGTCGAAAACTAGTCCTAGACATTTAGCTGTGTCTGAGTTTGGTATGGGTTTGTTGTTATACACTGGTGGGAGTTGACTGTGATGGAGAACAATAAAAATATTTTTATTTTTTTTTTATAACTTTAAAAATGTATTTCCACAATCTGTTACATCTTGAACAATGAGTGTAAGTAATAAAGGATTTTATGTCATGAATGTCGGAGCTAAGAATCCTTCCAGTGAAGGCACTTTGACAGTTAGCAGTTAATTGTACAATTATTTTCAATATATTTACAATTTGGGTATTTTTTTTTTTTATTTTGTGAAAGTAAGTCCCGACACCAATGCCTTTTTAACTTTTTTCGAGGATTATTACCAGGCATATTTGCTGATGCAAGACTCTTTGTTAAGGGATTTGTGTGGTTTTGAAGATTTAAGTTAAATCGTATGTAAATCGTTATTGCTACATCTTGAACAGAGGAGATGCCAAGATTATTATGTAGAGACTGGTTTGAAAAATAATAATAAAAATATTAAAATAATATTATGCGTAATGATTAACTGAAAGAAGTTTTGAGAGGATTAAATTAACGGAATTATGTGTAAATAATTATAGCTCCCCTCCCCCCCGCCATAAATACGGCTCTGGAACGAATAATTGTCGTGTATTGGCCGCAATACTAATAAACGTGATTCGGAATAATTATTGTTATCGGCATCGCATAATAACACAATAATTATATATCGTCGGTAAAGTGTGTAAACGATATTTCGTCGTCCGTCCGGTGGTTGCACTGGTGCTGGTGCGTCAACGCGGATAACAGGTTGCGACGGTTGCGCAGGTAAACAACGAACAAGTGTCCCTCTCACCCCCCCGGCCCCGGCCACTTCTTGCACCGTGTCGAGCGGTGTAACTCTGGTGCGCCGCGGGGACGATATTTCACTCGCTCGGTAGGCATAATAATAATAATATTTTATACCTGCGTAGCGACCGGTCTAATCATACAGGGTAATCGCCGCGCACCTGTTTCCCCCCCCCACGGATCGCCACTATGCGATTGTCAATCTTTTATCGTTATGTCGTCGTCGTCGGACATGATCGTCGGTCGTTTACACCGTCGCAAACAATAAATAACATAATATTATCGCCGTCCACTATTGTATAGTTACGCGTAACCCGGTCGACGTTTTCGTTCGCGCCCGTAATTTTGTGCGCTTTCCGCGGAGGTTTTTTCTCCATTTTTTATTACTAACATTATATGTACAGTGTATTCGAGTGTGTTTGTATTGTTCGTTTTGTTCGTCCGTTTGCCCAAACGGTCGCACCCGCGGAGACGGGACGGCGACGCGCGCGCGCGTACCCGGGGCCCGGGACGTCCACCTAAACCGACCTGGCTGGCCGTGAAGATCCGTCCGCAATGGGGAAATCGCGCGTACACCGCAACAGCATTATTAGCCCGTAGCCCCCGAACGTTTACCGCAGCTATGTCATGGAATTTTGTAAATATCTGCTGCTCACGGTTTTCCTGTTTCAAATGGTAATTATTTTACCGATCCGTCGGTGTTTACGGGTGGCCGACGCGACGGACGGTATCCGAACGTCCGCGGTGCGCGTCTTATTTTTATCGGCACGCGTCCGTATCATAACTCCTTCAATTACGATTTCCCGTGCCGTTTTATTTTGCCTCCGGCGCAATCGAATCAAAACGGTCTACGGTAACGTTGTTCTACCGGTGTTTAGATTGCGCAATTGGCACAATTTGCGCAAAGGCCCACCGGCACGAGTAACCACTGTCACAGGAATTATTGCGAATCGTGTTTAAGGTTTAGTGACGTTTTTAAAATTATGTTTTTCCTGACAACCACTATAGTAGTCAAATCTAATAGATGTCCCGTCGAGACATGTTTTCGACGAGTTTGAACTCAAACTCAAACGAACGCTATTTAAAATTACATTTTTCTTGCAAAATTTAATTATCGTTACTTTAACCGTAATAAATGCCCTGCCATAGTAATTAGACTTTAGTGTTTCTTGATAAAACCTCCCTTTTTTTTTATCCCATATATTATATACATATCCCGATATTTATTTATGTCATCAGAAGGATTTCTAATTCTTCGATAGAATTAACTGGGCGGTCTCTTACGTGAAGAATATTATGCTATGGGCACCATCAACTGTTCGGTACTTATAACCATAAATAATACAATCTATTAAAAATCCCATGTAAAACGCACTAAAGCAAGATACTCTGGTATATTATAATGCAATTCAATGTAACCATTTCGCAAGTTTTACCTGGCTGAATGTACTTTCTCTCCCTATTCAACGAGCCTTATAGCAAAACTATTAAGACTTTAATTTTGTACCATTTTTGACATTGGCGTCTATTCGTCACCATACTCTGATCCATCAAACTCATCCCACGCATTAAATAGGTCTTTGACCGTTCAATTTAAATGTAGCAATTGTAACTTAGGATTAAGCCTATATATAATTTAAACGCCAAAATTAGAGATTAATAGGTACAGCACATTTTATCTATTTATATTGGTCATTGGCTGAGACAGAATACAAAAATACTACATCTGTAGAATACCTAGAAATATACATAGGGTGGTTGCCAACACCGGCACGCCTTGTATTTCACTTCGATAGTCTTAAAAAGACTATATACATATATTTATAGGAAGTTGTGTACGTTGGCCGTCAACTATACAGTTTATGCCGAATTAGTTATGAGAAATAACTTAATCCATACATGTTCAGAGTACTTTGAAGAAATAAAAAAAAAAATATATCTCTAAATAAACCTTTAAAAGTGTATAATTTGTTTTATACTTGGTATTTTTTATTTTATATTTATATTTTTTTATTTTAAAATTACCTACACATCTAGTATACCTCTAATGTAAATTAAATATTCAATAAGAATCCGTGGAAAATGATCTTTTTTTTTTTTTTTTTACCTTCGGGCTAGTATTCTGTAAATGAAATGTTAGCAACCATAGTTTTTTTAGTAAATATACTAGGTATTTATTACATAAATTTCAATTAATTTAAACACACAGATTAAATCCTTTTCAATAAAAAAAGGAACTTATATGTATATTTTTTTATATAATGAATCATCACCAACGACGTTAACAGAGAATAATTTAATTTTTGTTTTTTCGCAGGTGTCAGTTGGTGCAAGACAAGTGTTTGATTTCCTTGGTTTCATGTGGGGATCAGTTTTAGCAAATTTTTTCGAATTATTGTTTATTATATTCGGCATATTTGGTGTTGTACAGTCGGACGTATTATATCTGCTATCGGTATGAATTTTTTTTTAAAATTAATTACTGAATGTCTAGATTTAATTTTTGATTTATTTGCGTTCTTTAAAATAAAACATTTGTGTATTGATATATTATAGTATTCAGCATGGAGTATTGTTTGGTGTGTTTGGAATATATTTGTAGTTTTTTATTATTTGGATTTGTCAATTTTTAGTAATGTAAGTATGACTATTTTAAAACTATAGTTTATTGATAACAATAATTTACATTGCTGCTTTAGTAAGACTGCAGTAGTGGCACAAATTTTTTTATGAGGCAACACACATAATTGTTTTTAAAACCGGTGACATATTTTCCATCTGCAGACAATATATTTATTATTCTCTTACTCTCTTCAGATCCTGGGCTAAAGGAGAAAGCTATTTAAAAAAAAAAAAAACTAGACAATTTCAAATAGCTAAAAAATAACTAAAAGATAACAGTTAGAATATTTTGAAAATGATAACACTTCTAGAAATTCAAATACAAGTATTTGATAGACATTTTTTCATTGTTTTTCACCCAATTACAACACAAAAACCAAATCAAAATTAACAGAAACCATTATTGTGTAAATATCTCAGTTTAATTTTTCGATTTTCCTCTATTATAAATCTATAATGACTATTATAAAAAAATAGTACTCATCATAGTAAAACCAATAAATTTTATGTTTTTCTCAGAATCTTTAATTTTACGAAAAGCAAGTTACGTTTATTATTACAATCAATATTATAGTTATTTACATGAATAATAAATAGTCTTAGTTTTGAAATTTTCTCTATTTAGACTAGATTTAGAACTTGGACAATTTTTTTTCTTCCGATGATTCATTGTTCCTTCCGATATTTAAAATGATAATTTAATACTTTCCAAATCAGTAGCCTACTATTGTGCAAAGTATGCCAGTTTAATTTAATTAATAATTAAAATTGCAACGCTATGTCAAAATAGCTGTATGATATATTGCCCTATAATTTTGCGCCATTATACTGGATCGATAAATATTTCTATTAATTTCATCTAGTCTATATTTGTTGACATTTATTAGAGCATTGATGTTATGAGTCTTGGAGCAGACAGTGTAAGTTGGTGGGAATCTAATGGCCCTGGTTGTAAAGTTTTCTTTTATCCAAATCACACTGGCATTGAAGAAGATGCCGTCAAGCCCTTGAGACCAGATTTGATCACCGGGTGTGTCGTGGACTATCAAAAAATTGAAACTGCTCAAGCGACACTACAAATACTATTAGCTGTAAGCTACCGTTATTTATATAATATTTTAAAACTATATTGTATTGTACATACCTATGAAAACAATAATTAAACATTTCATATTTTTTTTTTAGGTTTTTGGTATTTTATGCAGCCTGTATGTATCATGTTGTTCAAAATCCAGAGATGATGGTATGTTTTATAATACAAAAACACTTATAACTTGTAATATTATAAAAGTAAAAAAACTTCACTCGCCCTTGGCCGGTTAAAAGCATAGTGCATATGTAACGTTAGCACAAGTCTATGGTGGTACTGTCAACGTTTTGCATTAGAATGGCATTTTTAGAAAAATAATGTAGGCACAACTGAATACAGCTTATTTGTAGATTAACCATGATTTCCCTATTGAATCCCTAACATAAAACAGTTTTATAAATGTATTAACTTTTATATTAATTATAATAACAATAATGTTAACTATTTTAAAAAAATCTTGAAAGTTTTAATTTATCTAGCTTGTATTTGTAACACATTTTTATTTAATACACTAATGCAAAAAGTTCATAGAATTCGGTGAGAGTTCATTGATTTCTTTGATTTAATTCTGTTAAATCATCTAATTATAAATGTTGAGCTTGTTTTTTTATAAATAGCTGCTTCCCAAAAATAAACACATTTTAAAACTACTTATTCCACATAGAATATCAAATTTAATATAGTAAAGTTTATTTTTTGTGATTTACGTACAGATTTCATTTAAAACATTTTAACTGTGATTTTAGGAATTTATTATAAAAGCAAACAACCCAAAACTGTTACACCAATATACTCTATTGAATACAGTTCACGTCGAGGCGATGAAATTGAAGAAATAAGCACTATTAGTGGTAGTGAAGGTAAAATATTATTTTTTGTTGTTGTAATATATAAAATATTATACTTGTTTTAACATTTTTATTAGATGGTGATTTAGATGCACAAAATTCACATGGTAAACCCATGACTCCTAGACGTGTAAAAAGACGAAGTGTAACGTCAAGAGGTACCTTGCCTCCACCGCATCAAGCGCCACCACCATATCTTAGACGGCAATCAACCTCACAATATTCTAGTCGGCGACATAAAAATCCAGTTTCTAGATTAATTCACCAACAGTACTCTAGTAAGTCTTCTATCAATTAACTTATTTATTTATGTACAATACAATTTGATAATCATGTCACTATACATTGTGATTGGTGATCTATATTAATGATAATGCAAAAAATAAATTTATTTTATTACAGAGAATTAAGTTAATTATTAAATCTTAACGATATTTACTATAAAGAGTGTACACGGTGCTTAAGCTATCTTAAGTATCATACAACTTTAAATTTATAATCATATCCACTTTAACTGTTTCCTTTATAGCCAAAAATATTTTTGTACAATAGCTATATTGTACGATTATACCAGAGTCTACTATTAATTAAATACATTTTAAATGGTTTCCACTCGATTAAATAAAACTTTTTTTTAGATAACGGTTTGAACGATTCATCGACGTCAAATGATTCAAGCCATCCTTTATTCCCGGAATGTAGAGTGGAACTGAGACACGTTAATCGAGGAATTGTTAATCCTGCTATGGATACTGAATGTGAACGTCCTACTTCAGCACGTTCAACGTATTCTAATTTTCACGGTGCTCGGGGTCGGCCCAGACAAGTGAGCACACATTCCACATTTTTTGCTCCATCTGAACAACCACCTCCTGCCTACCGTAGTAATGCTTCTGTTAATTCTGAAACTGTTATATAATTAAGAACAAAATTTAAAAATTGTGGTTCAAAGAAGATGAAATCTTGAGATCTCATTTTAATTAGATTAATCAACTATTACTAATTTACATATATTGACAAATAAAGTATTTCTTTAATGTTTGTTATAGACATTGTATACCCTAGAGGTATGCAATCGTATTTTACACTGGTCAAATGTTAAAACTTAAAATTAATAGTATTCGTTTAATATGGAATATTGATTATAAATTAGATAATTTATATACAAAATCTCTATATGTATAAACATGACAAACTCGTTTACATTTTAATTTAATCATAAATCTCTGTAATTTTGTATTTTTTACTATTGATATTAATGACAAAAAACAAGAATTTACTTGATTAGTATTAATGTCAAAAAGTGATATTTAACTGGAGTCGTTGTACTGTAACTGGTGGCTCTTTATCAGAATATCCAATATATCGACCAAAATTATAATTGTCATAGGTTTTGGTCTTAAATTAATGATAGAAATACAAAATAAAGACGCAAAACACAAGTGCATTCTGTCACATTCGTTATTTATATAGAAAACAATTTTTATTACGATTTTCTCACAATAGATTTATTTACATGTCTGTATATATTTATTGTAAATTCTAACTATATTTACTATAACTATATATAATGTAAACGAATACATTGCAAATTATCGTTTTACATTATTGATATTTAATTTTCTTATTTTTTCTTACCTCATACACTACTGCAGGTATACAGTCCTAGTATATAAAAACATTAACTCAATTTTTACACATTTAAAAATTTAATGTAATTAGCATAGGAAATTTATTATAGTTAATTTTTGTGGTATATTACTTAAGTATTAAGCAAAAAAAAAAAAAAAAGTGGTATCGATAAATTCAATGAATTATCAGTAATGGTTTTTTTTTCTTTTACATTTATTCATTATAATTATGAAATTGTACTTGTTTTTTTTTGTTTTTGATATTCTGTAAATAATGATCATACAATGTTAACCTCGCGTGCCTTAAATTAATGAATACAGTACTGGTCGTATTTATATTTATGCTAGTAAATCAAAACGATTATTCGGTTGTACACATTTGAGTTTAAACAATAAATAAACAACTTTAATAAGTGAAAAGTTAGAATGAATATATCATTTGTTTTCTGAAGTATATATAAAAAAAAAAATTATGTAATTAATAGAATAATTTATTTTGTGTAAGTATAAAAATTAAAAATAGGAATTAGAATATTATTCTATAACATGGTATTCGTAATTTCAATAACAAATTTGGTAATTTTCAGCACTAATCTTTCATGATTCTTAATATTTCAGAATAATTATTAATTTTTAAATCTAGTACATAAAGAAGTCATATTCGTGGTGATTATCCAAAATGTATATATATATATATAGTTCCTGACACCAAATTTTTAATTGTAGTAGTCTTAGTAGTTTTAATGATAGGTCAATAACAAATCAAATTTCTTTTATGGAATTATTATATTTAATATCACAGAGTAAGTTTTAAGTTGCCATTACTGAAAAATTACAATAAAACGATATACATATAAAATTAAAAAAAATAAACAATTTAATGGTTTTTAATTGATATTGTACTTACCATTTAAGTATATAAATAGCTGTACCATAGTAAATACCTTTACACGATATAGAAGTATACCATTTAATATAACTAACGATAATTAGTTATATCAAAAGGTCATTTTACAAAATTTTAGTATTTTAATATTATACAAATGTTACCAAAACAAAGTATGAATTAGATGTAAGACATACAGAGGCGAGCGCACGTAAATCCATATTTTACTCGGATATTGTTTGTCCGAGAAATATGAAACCAAATGTGTAATTTGTTGGCGAATAAATCATTTTTTTTTTTTCAATTAGATTAATTAAAACTGTGTTTAACTTATAGATCTGTGTACTAAAAAAAAAAAAAACTAATACAATTTATTTAGTATTGTTCAAAAATTATTTCTTTATCAGTACATTTGTCTTCCGTCCAGCAGTATGACTTATTTTGTAACTTTTTTTTATTTTCTTATCACATTGATTATGTTTCTTTTAAATATATATATATATATATATTTTTTTTTGTATATAAATATGATTTAGTTCATTTATTATAGTGAAATTAAACTAAAACATAAATCCATATCTATAGATATGTTTAAGTATTGTATGTATTTTTATTGATAATAACAACGAAATTTACAAAATCGAATTATTTGTATAATGTTTATTGGAGTATATTCAATATTTTATTTAAATGACTGATGTTAACATTGGAAGTATTTTCTATAATTTGTATGTTAATAATATATTTTTAAAAAGGGTACCTAAGTAATTTAGATTTAATTTTTTTGAAATTTTACTTGTTTAATATTATAAATTAGATTTATTGTAATAAAAATAAATTACTTTTTATTGTGTATTTTTTTTATTTTAAAAAATCAAATAGACTATTTGTTTATTTTTTTTTTAAAGTTATCAGTTTGTACCATTGATTTTTACCTCGTTGCATATAAAGAGAAATTTGTTGTTTTCTTTTTTCGCTTACCTGTGAAATAATCTTGTTTCATGTGTTCTTTATCCTCTGTTGTTTTATCTATATGGTCGCATTATCATTATGAGAACTTACTATGAATCGAATTTGAAAAATTGCATTTTTATTATTATTATTGAAATAAATTGTTTTTGGAAAAGTACATAGGGAATGTAATTACAAAAGACTAGATTACCTTTAAAATATACATTTAATATTACAACCTTAAATTAATTAGATCATAAAACATTATGGTTACAAATATTTTAATCAGTCTAAAATTGAAAATGTTACAAACTGATTTTTAAGGTCGAACTGAACATCAAACAAATTAAAAGGTTTAACATTCAAAATGTAAAATGCTGCATTATTCAAAGACTTTATCATAAATATAATTATATGATTTGATAGGTGAGATTAGGTTCGTATGCACACTTTTATTTAAAAATATATATATTATAAAATACATATAGCAATAGTTCAAATTTTCACAAGAATATTGGTGACATCAATATTATAGTATTTTGCCATCATACCACAGGATTATTGATTAAAGATTATACCTTATAAAACAATTGGCAATGAAATTTAATATTATAAATTATAACCACATTTCAATAGAAACATACAAATTAAAATTATTGATAAACAAGTTTTATACAGAATGTGTGGAGACAGCCTTCGTCTTCTGGCTGTCACGATTTGTCCAGCTTTGGATTATATTTGTTCACTACGCATCGAAACCATTCAAATTTAATTTTTCGTTGCACACACTATAAAATTATTTTCACAAGGTTCGATTATTTGTAATTTTCAAACCGAACCAAACACACTGGTATCGGTTCGAAAATTGAACAGTTTATAACATTACTAGTCTACATACTAACATCAGAATAATAAATATAATAAAATGTAAGATATTACTCATGTTTACATTTTGATAAAATAGTAATTCATAAAATGTAGAGAAATCATAGGCATGCGCAGGTTGTACAATAAGAAAAATAGGGCTCACACAAAATCACACTAAGTTTTTCTTTATTGAAAGTATTAAATATTCTTAGGTTCGGGTTTTCTTTGAATCAGTACAAATGTTTTGAACTCATCTATAAAAAAACTTCTTCGATAGAAAAAATAATCGATTTCCGATGCCCTTCATTTGCCTTAACGCAATCGAAACAAGACATTCTTGTAATGTTGTTTTTTCGAGTTTAGATTACACAACAGTCAATTACATGACTAATTTATCACAGGAATTATTGCAAATTGTGTTAGTTTTATTGAAGTTTTAAAATTATGTTTTTCGATCATTTTTCAACAACCACTGTTGCAATTGTTTTAGTTTAAGACACTAATAGACATTCTACCAAGACATATTTTCAATAAACTTGATTTCACACTCAAATGAACTATTCAAATTACATTTTTCCTGTAAAATTGAAATATTATTACTGTCGAGCTCTAACCGAAGTAAATATCCTGCTTTAGTAATTTGACTTAAAGTTACTTGATAAAAAATTCCTTTTTATCCCATATATTATATATATCCCGATATTTATTTATATTATCGGAATGATTTCTAGTCCTTTGATAGAATTAACTGGGCCCCATAGATGAAGCCGCAGACATACTCAGTGCGCACGCCTATGAGAGAAAAAATTACAATTATTAGTAATGAATAAGATAAATGGTAAATAAGCCCAATGACTGGTGTATGAATACATTTCTAACTTATGCGTGCGTACTTGAAAACACACAGGCTCATCAGATTCTTATAAATAGTTATTGTGCCAATTTGTTATTGACAATGTTAGATATTATTGTTCCAAATTGTTGAAACCATTATGAATGTTACCATTTCTTAATATTTAAACAGTAGAAATTATTATCCTAATCAGTACAATCAATAAAAAAATTTTAAATTTTCAAAAATAGTATACTTAATAGGAGATTTAAATAAATCCAATAACGTTTGGACAGGCCATAAACTCCTTCAACATCCAATATGCAAGTTATGAACGATATCGTTCATGACCTGCCGCTGTAATTGCTATAAATGATCGACGTCTGCCATGGTAACTCCTTTCCAGGCGATCGTAATACAATAGTGTTGTAACAGCTGTTGAAGGAGCTCCAGTTCATCAAGCATTTCTAATCTTTCCATACGATATCGATCTTCTTTGGGTAAATATTCGTATATGTTTATCATGTTCCAACTGCGCGCACTATCCCATCCAACTCTTACAAATCTATAGATACACAAATAATATGTATAAATCACAACACGAATAATTGTAATTGAATGTCAAACCTGTCCATTTGTGTTTGTGTGCTCATACAAGCGTCAACGCCGGCTAACTGACATCCTCTGTTACGTAAATTATCCAGCATAATACGTGCAAAATTATCGTTCATATTTACCTAAATGATACAATATGATATCAGCATAACGTCACCTCATCCAACTGTCCAATAACATACCGGTTCGTAATTAACATAAAAAATATCGTTGAACTTGTTAGCAATCCATTGTAACAGTTTCGATGAACTTTCTGGTTCCATATAGACAAGCACACATTCGGTCAAAAACATTGTTGGCACATCAAAGTTAATGCCGATTTGACATAATTTCTTTTCCAGATCGGACAAATTTCTAAGATCTGTGCCGATAATATGGTAATCGTGAGCGTGCAACTCTGATCCTACTATTCTGACTTCACTTTCTTTTAGAAAAAAAATAATAAGATTAATTAACCAATAATAAATAAATGTATCTACTGACATCGAATAAACTAACCGTCAATCACATACCTTGCGAGCCAATGGCATCTAATAGAGTTCTACTTTTTTGGATTAAAAAACATTTTTTGGATGTAACCGAAGCAAAGTCGATTTCTACATAGTTATTAATTTTTATTCCACTCTCTTTCAGTCTCCAGTATAGTGTGTCAAACCCGGCGCCCAGATTTATGATTTGGCAATTTGATCCGGTTTTCTAAATATAAAAAAAAAGAAAAATAAAACTGACAGAGCAACAGACGATGAGACGTAGCCGGTCGAAACCGTCATGTCATACCTTGAGAAATTTGTCTAGAAAGAGAGCTACACCCTTGGTACGAGCGTAATACCCTCGATTTATCTCTGGCGTTTTCCGTTCGTAACTAGTAACGAAATATTGAATATAGTCGTCTTGCCAGTAGCCCATCTTCACGGCCGAATATTTGCACTTGGTCGCGTCACCGTTGGTAGCTTGGACTCCCTCGTCAAACGACATTTTACAATGCAATTGGTAAATCGATTCGGACGAGTCGTCAAATCGGAAAATCAATATCGAGCGTATGACTAATATTGCAAATAGTTACTCACAGCGACGTTCCGATACGTATGAACGACCGAATATCAATTTGGGCGCGACATTGTCGCAGTTTCTAGTAAGTCGAAATCGGCGATTCGCTGTTTGGTATATTATTTTATTTGATAACATTGCTGTTATCGTGTTATTTATTTTTCGAATACGTTTTGCGTGTGTACCGGTTTATCAAGCAGCTGTTCGTGATAAGCCGTAATAGGCTAAACCAGCGGTCCCAACGTTTTTAATTGCGCGGACCACCAATTTTGTAAAAAAAAATCTTTGATGCCCACCTATATACGTACGGTAGTTATTAGAAATAAAAGAATTAAAAAATCAATTGTTTATTAAGAAACATTATTACAATTATAAAATTGTTTATTAATAATAAACGAACTACGAATAAGATAAAATTACATTCAAACGTTCAATAGCGTTAATTGTATACTAATTGGATGGACACTAGACTGTGGAGTGTAGATAATATCGATAAATATTATTAGGTATGTAATATTATTTTAAATATATATATTTAATATTATATGGTTCAGTCCATGGGTTAGGAACCGCTGGGCTAAACAGTAAATAGGCAACTGCCAAGCCGATCTTTATTTTCTGTGTACGGTTAAAGTGATCTCTTAGTATTTCTACGGCGATAGGTTTAGCATTCCTGTAGTTATTTGCTTTGGACTGTTAGGGTTTCAGGCGAAACGGAAAGATAAAACAACAAGTTCTGTACGCTTATACTCCAGAATGTTTTACAATCACCTACCAAAAGTGTAGTTTTTATTTTACTTTTACCATTGTGAACCCTTGGCTATCTTTATGTTAGCGAGGGATTTAATTATTAAGCAGTGTAAACAATATGTCTTTTTCTTTAGCGTTCTTCCGTCACCGGGCACAAATTGTTGTTGTACTAAGATAGTCACAATACAGAAAACAATTCAATAATACTGTGTTTATCTTTTATTTTTTAAATTGTAAACTAAATTTAGTGAGTAGACATGTTTAATAAACCTATATAAAAACCTTAATACAGATCCTCATGTTGAAACTAGAAATATCTCCTTAACACATCTTAAAAAAAATTAACTCTACGGTACTATCCATACAAGCATAACACTGCCAATAACGCTTAAATTGTATATATTCATTCATTAAAGTAGTAGTAATTATTTTCTATCATAAAATAGCAGTTATAAAAAAACCTATAATTAAATCCAATGGCACTTAAAAATAACCTAAATATAAATCCAATGGCACTTAAAAATATTTAAAAAAAAAACCTAAATGTACATCAAATGACACTAAAAAACTAACATTTATGCCAAGAGTTTTACAATACAAATTAATCTTCATCAACCGTATCTAATTTATCACGTTTTTTTCCAATCAAATAATGATCGATTAAGCATTTAGGAGACAAACTACTCCTCTTTCGTTTTTTAGACTTAGGCGTTGTCTTTTCAGGGACTTGTTGGACAGATGATGAAGCAGATGATAATTCTGTCTTTATAAATAAATTATTCAGTGGTTTTATAGAAGCTGGCGTTGTAATATTTGACATCAATTTTGTATCATTTGTGTCCCAATTTTCCTGCAAGTGTTCCTCTACAAAAAATTTCAGAATGCCTTTAGTATGAAATTGAAATATTTTGTAGTAATAAACTATTCCTCTATATTACCTATCTGTTTTTTATTTTCTTCTTTGAGTTTAGCATCCAACTTGATTGGGACTGTGTATATTTTACTACGAAATGGTTTCATTGACCTTCCTTCTGGCGTTTTTATAAATTTATGTTTAGCTTTTTCAATGTTATCTGCCAGTAGTGACCATACCAATGGTAATGAATCGCTACTTGTAATCAACTTAAAAAATAAAAAAAATTACATAATAACATTAATATAATAATTCATAATACAAGTTTAAACACAATTATAATTTAAGGTAATCAATTTTATTATATTATACAGCCTGAACTGTAGAGAAAAATAAAATAAAACTATTAAATACTTTTTGTCCACACCTTATGCATAAACTCCTAAATCTAGCAGTTTTAGAGTTTAATTATTTTCAGTTTTTTTTATTTTTATATCCAGTCTAATATTACATTTATTCTTCCCCTTAGATTTTTTTTAAATAGTATTTAAATATAAATTTGTTATTTGCTCTAGTTTTATTTTTTTATTTATGACTCTAAGAAATTAATGAGAATTGTATATTTTTGAGTGTTAAAAAAAAATAAATATTTTTAATTTTATTTTTAATCTTTAGTTAAAATTATTTTGAAGAGTTGAAAAGAACATAAAATACTTATTCAAGCACTATTAATAATATATTAATATTTTTTTACCTGAAAATTTTAATTAATTTGAAAACTAACCTTAGGATAAGTTGCTGGATCTGCACACCAGTCAGAAACACTTAATTCTTGTTGTGGTCGTGCATATTGAAAAGGCACTTTAATATGCCTCTCATGGTTTAACTTGTATACAGGTTTTTCTATATGTGGTAAAGCTGTGGAATATATAACTCCGATATTTACTGTGCATCCACTGAACAGGTAACGACCATCATGAGTAAGACTTATTTTTGAGTAGGGAGTTTCATGAATGTGGCCGGTATAAATACGTGATTGAGCTGAAAATATTTAATTTAATTAAAATTAATTACAATAAGTACCTATAGTATGAGTAACTAAAACCAAAATACACATGCTCTAAAAAAAGGGAATTGAGTTTGATACGACTTTAAAGAATTTTTGACATATATAGTTCAACGTAAAATAATAAAGTAAAAGTAAAACAAATTTAAATAAAATAAAATTGAAATTGTTAGTATTAATAAAATGTCTGTTATAATTAAATGTTTAGACAAGGTTAGTCTGTTGTTATTGTTTTGTTTCTTACCTTTTACTAATTTAAATAAAAAATCACATTTAAATAACTATCAAAATTTACAAATTCTATTTCAACTATTAGCAAAACTCCCATGTTCTAAACTTAAGCCTCAAAACATTTTTTTGATAATAACAAGATTCTTAACTTTTGATGGCATTTTAAACTTTTAGTCTAAATTGCATAAGACAAATTAATTTCCTAATTCTACAGGAAAATTCTTTTGCAGTTTTTCTCTGAAAAATGTGAGTTTTACTTTAAGTAAACTTATATATTGATTATATTAATTCAAAACTACAATCTAGAAAGTATAGAAAGTAACAAGAATACCAACAAGTCTAGTTTAGACATACTTGGAGGTTTGTGAACATTATCAACACTAAAATAAGTCTAGGAAAAATAATTTAAATATTTAAAAGAAAAGAAATAAGGATTAATGTTGAAAGTTGGAATCCACTGACCTTAAATGTATACAAACAGTAAACGGGCATTAGGAAATACAGTCAGCATTACTTTCTGACAGGATAATTTAAGTTTTATTATTAAAAGAATGTATAAAATGTATAAATATATAAACATTAAATAATAAGATTAAAGAGTGTAATTTAAACCTTTCATAAATAATATATCCGGGTAAAGAATTAGATGGGCTAAAATCATGGGTTGTCAATACTAAAAATATATTAACTCTAAATTTAAGATGAAAGGCAAAAAAATAAATAAAAATAATAAATACTTCTCAGATAGGAATCTAATTCAAAACAATAAATAATATTTTTTGTTCCAATTGCGTATAAGAATTGTGTATGTGGATCTAGAACTAAATCTGAAAAACCACCATAACTAGAACAGTGATCTCTGACCATAGTATATTTTTTGAGTGATAAAGATTCATTATTTCCTTTAACTTGACGATAAGTTCTACGCAAATCCCATACCTTAATGTCACTAAAAAGACATTTTTTTTTTTTTATAAATATATTATATATTGTAATTTTACACTATAATTATACATACACATTATGCGAAGAACAAGATATCACATTTAGATCATTTTGATATATCACAGAGCTTACTCCAAACTTTCTAAACGTCTTTTTATTTCTGTTATACTCTGCTGAAATATTTAACAAAATAAATAGTTTTAGTATTATATTTAAACTAAAAATATGTACATTTAATCTATTATTTCAATACTGACATCAATTATGCATCATTAAATATATAATCTACATTTACCATGAGAATTAGGAATATGATGCTCAGAGCATGATATAACATTTATGGCAGTCTGAACACGAGCATCCCAGACTTTTATAGAACCATCAAGAGTACCTCCACAAAATATTTCTATAGAACATAAATACACGTTAAAACCAAGTATAGTAAATATTGTATTATTTGTATGATTTATATGAACAATTATTATCATAGGGTAAATCACTGATGAATATTGTGTACACCAGATTCTAGAATACCACGATTTACTATAAAATTAACAAAGTTTTCCATAATTTCCAAACATTTGTACACTGATTCAACCTCAGATTATTATACAGTATACGAGGTGTAGCTATTAAATAATGAGACTATCAAACTAGCAATAAGGTGTTCAAATAATGTTGGTATATTTATAATCTGTGAATATGACTGCATCGAACAATGTCAGTAAAGTCCGTGTTCATTCTATAGTTCACGTGTGAGAATTGTTTTAATTGACTTCTTATGATGTACATCAACCTTGCCAGACAAAAACAGTGAGCAGCGTACTAATTTAACATTTTTATACTCCGTTCTATAAGAGAAAACACCAGTTCTGCGCATTGCGAATGATAAGTAGCTAACAAACTTGTGTAACCGAATAGGTAATTAGTGGGAAATGCGCGAAGTGGACGAAAACCGGTCGCCGCGTGATGTCCTCTTTTGTAACGGAGTATGATGAAACTCAGAAAATCTGCTACAGAAAGTTGTTGCTTTGTAACATATGTGTATGGAGATGCTGTTATGTTACGATCATGTGTTTTTTAGTGGCACAAATGATTTATTGAAAGTCATAATGAAGTTTAAAACAAACAATGTGTGTTGAAATGATAAGCCTTGTTGATATTAATGGTGTAATCATGACTGAATGGGTACCCCTGGGGCAAATTGTTGATTAGCATTATTATTTAAGTTTTAACAACACTCAGAAGAGGAAAAACAAAGCCGCTAGAGTTGTGAGAAAACAATTCATGGATTAAAATAACGCTTATTAAAATAGTTTCTGGCTAAAAATCGAAATATGATACTACAACACCCCCCTCCACCCAACAATATTCACCAGTTCTTGCTTTGTTAGACTTTTGGCCTTTTTCAAAATTAAAAAGCGCATTAAAAGGGACAAATTTTGAGTTAGTTAAAGCTGTAAAAACAAATTGACAGAGGTATAAAGGCATTACAATAAAAAGATAACAGTTTTAACCAATGTAAAATATGAATGGAGCGAAGGGTTGAGCATGAATGGAGGTATAAAGAAGAAAAATGTTATTATAAATTGTTAATGAAAAGTTTTTATATTGAAAGTTTCATTATGTATATTATGTAATAGCCACACCTGTTATATCATTAATTTTCCTATTTCATGAATAAAGATTTAAATTATATTAAAATTTACCAGATGATCCAGGACAAAACATTACACTTTTTACAGACGAATAATGATCGAATTGTCTGTTTACTTTCAATTTCCCCGATGGCAATACATCAATCAATTTAGAAGTATGATCACCACTTGCAGTAACCAATTTCATTTTTGTGTCAGCCCATGCAAAATTAAAAATAGCATTAGCGTGTACAGATTCTAAATAAAAAAAAATATATATATTACAAATAATTGTAAAACAATTACACTAATATTAAAGTGATGAGGTTTTATCTGTACCTCTTATAGTATTGCTACCACCACCTAAACCATCAGTAAATCTTAATAAACCATTTTCATGTGTATTTTGTACAAGTATTTCTCCTTTTTCGGTTGAACATGCAGCCACATGCAAATTATTTTTATTTCTACTGAATTTGCAAGAAAATGTACTCCCCAAACTCAAGTCTACTTCGTCCCAGTTTTTAAGTCGACATGCCATAACTCCAATCAAATCTCCGTATATATTTCGTCTAAGTCCTATTAAATAATAAATCAATTAAAAAACAAAATTAATTCGAGTAAATAATATTAGTTTATTATAACTATTCATATTTATGGGGAGCCCGCCGTTCTTACAATATATCGTAAAAGGTTATTTATTACTGATTAACCAACGATATATTACAAGAATGGTTACTAACATATTAAAATTGATTAAGACAATGATAACATTTATATATGTTTGTAACGGACAAAACATAAAGTAAAATTGTACAGGTAGCGCAGAGATATTATTATTGTATTTGAAATAAATGTACTTTACCATTAAAAGATCGACAGAAACCGTTTTCCCTTGTCTGCATGTACTTCACTATACTGTGCGTGTCCATAGTGGCAGCGCGTACTGAAATGCAGTTAAATGCGGCGATAGTATCGTATTCGATGACGCAGACCGATACACGGTTTGGCTTTTCGGTTTCACGCAATGGAACAACAAATTTCTAGACTAGCATTGCAGTGAACGAACAAACATATGCCGTACGAAGGAACTAGCCTTGAGCGTCGTTGCACTCCATCCAACTTTTCGACAGTGTTGCCAAACTAATTGTTTACAACGTTCGATAACTGAATACAGCTGGTAGTATAAAAACAAAGTAAAAAAAAGAAATAAAGTAATAAAGTTATATTCTTTGAATAATATCTATAAAGTTTTCTGGGTTTCTTTCTTACTTTTTACATTTGCTATCGTTTTTTAGAGATGGGCGAAATGTTTTGAACATCGATGTTACGATGTATCGGTACATCGAAATTATAAACATTGATAGTGTTCCGGATACATTGGATTTTCGTGGAAACCATCGGACGTTGTTCGGATGTTTTAACATAAAATATTTCCATAGCATAAACAAGCAGAAAAAAAAATGTCGTCCGACGGTGACAGGCAAACCGACCATTTCTATTGGCCTACGTCTGATTTTCTAACCTTTTTATTTTTGAAAAAAAAATTGGTAAATACTAAAATATCTGCCCACCGCCATCAATGATTACTCAATACTTGTTCCACAATCAATTTTTCCCTCCCTTGGATTTCGTTAATTTTCCCCCGTTATTATTATGGTTAACCGACCGCCGCCGGCACCCATGACCACGATCTCTTTCATCTTGTTTACCATTATGTGTAATTGTCGTTAAAAAAAAAAAAAAAACTTCTGTTTGGAAATGTTTTAATAAGGACACGCGAATCGTTCAATAGAGTAGATTGTTTGGCCATTATTCGACAGCCAACATTATGTATAATCGATGGCACTAATAATTCAAATCACGACCATCGTCACTATATAATTGGAACGCGTTCGCGAACAGCGAAATGTTCGATAACAGAGAAAAATCAGTGCGTTCGTTTAGCGAAAGGGCGTTGCGAACGTTAGTCGACTTCGTTGACGCCGACAGACGTGGTAACCATGTAGCGGACAAAGTTTGCTTTACCGTTATTACTTGTTTTCTTTTTATCAGGTCAAGAGCATTGAATACTTCGTAACAACACATATGACACCGTATTACCGATGCTCGCTCTCCATTTTGAAGGCGGATTCACACCAATACCATTACCATAAAACTACCATTTATAATCTATTACCATAGAGGAAATGTGTTGAATTTTATTCCGTCCCGGATTTTTACGCATAACCCGTGACGGTTTTGTTTTTTTCCTAGTTATCACGACTGTATACTACTGTTACCAGTTACCACGGCGGTCACCCAAAGGGTCGTTGTCGATTTTCAACCGTTTCGAAACGTCTGTTCTTATGGCGTGAAATACTCTTTTTGATTGACTCGTGTTATCGTGGTAGACACGTTTTGATTACGGCCGTCCGTGGTGTTTACCGCGGTCGCTGATAGATAATGCGAGTAGGTTCACGGTTCTTAAACCGTTATCACGTTAAACGAAGCCTTCTCTCTGAAATGTAGGGCTGTGGCCTTGGTGCAGAGTCCGAAGATTTTTGAATAGTTGAAGGCCGCGACCCGCACAGATTCTGGAGAATAATTTACACAATAGACATGTGCATGTATTTTACTATATAATATTCTAGTAATTATTTATTATGTATGCGGGCGAGTATTTTATTGGTAAAATTCTCGAATCAAAATAACGAAAAACGTCACGGAGTCATAAACGTTTAGCGGTCGGATTTTCGATTTTTCCATTTTTTGATTAAGACGCGGATTACCCGTCTCGTTGGTCGGACAATGGGGGAAAATCGAAAATTTGATTACGGATTATTTTTCATTCGTACGGTCAAATATTATTTAGCAATAGTTATATAAAACTTTTTTTTTTTTTTTGTTAAATATTTTGCCATTTTCTAGATTCTGAGTCCCAAAGTCCAGAGATTGACTATGTGCTAAACAAAAATGCTCAAATGAAATGTTTTGTGAATTTATATTTGCTGAGTGCCCAAAAATGTTACTTAGACTAGAGTTGGGCTAGTGCTAATTGGGTTGCATATTGGCGGTACTCGATTAAAAACCAAAATAAATATGACGTAAGTAATTAAATCTGATAATACATTTCAATCTATTCGGTTAATTAAATGATGCGATGTAAGGTGATTATAATTTATCAATACAATTTGTTTGCGTGACCACAACAGTGTAATGGGAATATATTATATATCTACTCTTATAATAATAAAATACACAATAATTATCTGTTACCTTGAACAACATCTCGATAATTACAATATTATTATCTATCTATTGATAAAGTAATTATTGTGATAAACCAGTATTAGGAACTTTTTATTGTACGTCTGTTTTTTGTTCAGTCTATTAAATTTATTCTTAATTTTCAATTGTTTAGTCGTTTGCGTACACACAATGGTTCAATCTTGGTTTATGGCCGAAAATTGGAGTGGCGACCAACGGGAGCCACACCACAAGCAGCCACCCGAATATGTCGATTTGGATACTTTATACAAGATCACTCTGGTGGAACACTTCAAAGTATACTACTACCATGTTTCATTACTACAAATCATTATTATTATAATCATAAACTCTGTTGTTCACTTGATACTCCTGTCTCTGATACGTACAAAATATATTTTATTAGAATATTTTCCGAGCCCCTAAGATACGACCTTTTGAAATTTAAAAATAAAAACATTTCAATACAATATTATTTGATTACATATATTAAGAATATTAGGACAAATCGCATAATATAACCTAACCAGACTGGCAAATTAAACCAATGTGACAAATTAGGAAGATAGAACAGTGACGGTGGTGGACACAGTTTTTACAAAATTGTAAAGCCAAATAAAAAGAACCTAACCTAACCTTTTACCTTTTGACGCTACTTTCACAAGTTTTTACCAATGACTTTGAGTTACCAAGGTGTATTATTTTGTGCCAGTCACCGTAATGTATAATTGATTTTTAACTATAATATAACATTATGTTATCGCAATTTTTTTTTTTACTATATTTTAAACAAAAATCAAGACTTACACTAACATTAATTTAAGTTTTAAATTTCAAATATATTTTTTACAGGTAAATGAATCAGATCCTGCAAACGATAAGTTATTGAACTCCATCAAAAAAGATCGCGGTTATTCTTATGAGGATGAGATTACATGTTCTAAAGAATGTCTACCGAATTATGATAGTAAAGTAAGCATAAAATTCCAAATGTGTTTAATAGTTTTTTTGAATATTCATGTTGAATTAAAAATGTTGTTATTAATTACTTATTAAGTAATTATGTTAATCATTTTGCCTGAAATTACTTCCGTTGTGTGCGTTTATTGAGGAATTAACTGGGTAAAATTGGTGTTTAGGTTATTCGTAAATACATTTACTATGTTATTCTGGTTGCATTTTTATTTTTGACATAATAAATAAATATCAGTATATATCTGATATATTGAGATAATGTATAATAATATAAATAATTTTGTTTGTAGATAAAAATGTTCTTTGAAGAACACTTGCACACAGATGAAGAAATCAGATTGGTTCTGGAAGGCTCAGGCTATTTTGACGTGAGAGACAAATTCGACAGATGGATACGTATTAAAGTCGAACCGGGCGATTTGTTAATAATTCCAAAAGGAATTTATCATCGTTTTACATTAGACAGTAATGTATGTGTTAGAAGAACATTTTTCATTTATTTAAATTTTATAAATATAATGCATAATTTTTTCTAGAATTTTATTAAAGCCAAGAGATTGTTTGTGGGTGAACCTGTTTGGACACCACATAATAGACCAGCAGATGATATGGAGTGTAGAAAAGAATATTTGGGCCAAATAATATCTTGTTAAATCAAAAATAAATATATGTTTATGTATATTCAGAAATTAATTTTAAATAATGCCATAATTTTTTGTTAAAAATGTATCAATTGTCAGTTTTTAAAACAATTATAATACATTTATACTAGACTCTAAAAAAAATGTTTTTACTTAACACATGTATCGATGTATGACATAATATATAATTTTTCTATATGGGTGAAAGACTATTGTATCAAAATAAATAAATAATACACATCTATAACGCAATTAAATACAATAATACCATTAATGGTTTTCCATTTAAAATTACATTATCATCACACTATTTTGAAATTTATATGTTTTCAGTATTGAAATAAAAATTTGCATTTTTAGATTGAATTGTTTGTTAAGGGCAATTTTTTATTGCATTCATAAATCGTTTACAATACTCCAATATCAAAAGTATTGTTTTGTTTATACATTTTTTTTTATTTCTGTTTTAAATGGCTCTTAAATTAATTTATATTTTAATTTATTAATTTGTAACATTAAATCTGTAGGGTTTTTTTTTACTATTAAATCCGAAGGTAATTTTTTTTTTTTGGATGTGTTTTGGATATATTTATTATTTTTGTTAATTTTTTTTTGGTCCTTCTATGCTGTACTTGTATTGTAATAATGTTTGTTAATGGCAATTTTTAAGATTAGGCAATATGGTTTTCTAAAAATTAGTGTTGAAATAAATTTGATAGGACTACTTATATCAAAATTATTGATATAACTCATCTAAGCCGTAGCTATAGTGCTTGAGGAGACTGGCTCAAGCCAAAACACATCTTAGTAAATGGCATAAAATCCAGAATTTATAGCAACATAATAGAAGTATATAGTTGTAATGAAAATGAATAGACAAGGCTATTGTAGAGCTGGATGTTTGTGTGGTCGGTTATGTCGGTATGCCGAATAATGTTTGACTTGTTCTAATTTATATTGATAAATACGTGTCTGCATTGTGCTGAAATAGTTTAAGATACAAATTGTGGCGAGTACTTGTCTACGAGGTAAATAATGGCCAAAACGATTATACAATACAAGTACCTAGGTACTTAACTTGTTTAGGAATTTGTTCAAGTTGTGTGTATTTGTGTTAGTCAATTTATGATTTTTGTGTGTACTTATTAGGTGCGTTTTTCAATTAATATAGATTTAGCAAATTAAAACCACACATATACGATCAGCTGCAGAGCGAATCCAAGCTGTATCAATTATCTCCAGATAGACCATACAAAACGACTATCTAAATATCATACCTCTGGGCATATGTGTGCGCAGACTCCAGTTTCAGAGGCAGCACAAGACAAATCCGGCCTATATATAATAATTCAACATTTTTTTTTTTTTTTTTAATTTCAGTTTCATATTAAAAATTGTATTAAAAAGTTGTAGTTTGGACAAAGTTTTACTGTGTAACTTCCACAAGCCTATGGTTAATCTTTATAATATAGTAAAATAAATAAACAATAATACAATTTGAAAAATATATATATAAATATTTATATGTTTGTAGAAACATAACATTTCTGAAAAACAAAATTCTTATACATAAACTTACAAATTATAATACTAAACTACGTTCCACGGATATTACATTTTTTAAACTCATTAACAATATTTACAGAAGAAAAAAATTCTTCTTGGACAAATAATAACAAGTAAGTCCCTGGATCATGGGGTACTACTAAGTTTGCTTTTTACAATGGTAAGTTTGGAAAAATTTCCCCCAAAACCACAATTTGTGACAGGGATTATAACAAACATTTTTAGACATAGGAAAAAATTATTGAAAATATTTGATCGATCACATTCACTAAACCAATAAAGCCATTCATAAACAACTAGTACCTTTAGGAGTATCTTTTATTTGTTTTAAAAGTGTTATCTCAGAAATAGATCTTCATTATATTTTTTTATTTTTAAAGAAGCATTTTTCTTTGGAATTATGAAAATATAATGAAATTGTATAATTCTGTGTCATAATTTTCTATTTAAATATCCAAATTCACAAGATTTCCTAATATATTTATTATGTCTAATGTTTCTTGCTTAAATCTTAAGTTCGGTCCATTAATTTTAATATATCTAAAGTTGTATAGTAGATATTAACTCTTATTTTTTCAAACTTTGTTTTGAAAACAAAAAAAATGTGTTTGAGTAGAATTATCTATTTTTATTTTTTAGATACTTAACCTTTTTTTATTAAGAGGTATGTACTAATTTCATTATTATTACAAACATTTTCAGTATTTTTAACGATTAACTCAAATTTTTTTAACAAATTTCTCATCATAATTACAGAAGGCTTAAATTTATTTTTAGATTTTTGAAAATAATAATTACAATTTAAAATCGTAATTCCCGATAAATAGATAAAATCCGTACCACACAATGATATATTTACCTATTGTTTAACAAAAACAAAAAAATCTAAGTATGTTTTAAAAACTATAATGTTCATTATTTATGGATTTATTATTTCTCGGAGGTAAAATTTACCGAGGTAGCCCGAGAAGAAGGTCAGGGGCAGCACGTGCTGTCTCTGCTACCCCCCTCCCGTGGGCACGCCTTTGCTTATGAGTCGTCAATGGTTTTGCTGTAAAAAAAAGTCTAGACAAATTATTATTATTATTATTATTTATTTTTTTTTTTTTGGAGTAACACGGGAATTAGGAGGGCATTCGTTGTACGGATTTGGGTACTTATACCTTGGGAGTATGATGTGTACAGTTTGCCCGGTTTTGGTCTTCGATATATAATTCAATTACTATGGTTTGGCCAATCAAACAGAAAATCGGCACTACATTTCATTAATAATGCCCGTAAAAATAGAACAGAACGGTATAATATTATAGTAATTATTATATTAAAGGTGGACGTGACATAATAGGACGGCCAAGTAGTTACCGTGCGTCCCGAGTATTTTGGCGGGTTAGAAATGTGTCGGCGGCGTTTTCTTTTTCTGTGCAGGTGGCTGCCCGGGGAAAGGTGGCCCGGCCGTCCAACAGTTTTGTAGGCTGACGGCCAGCAGCCGCAATCTCAAGGATCGGCCAAAACGTAAACATCTAAAGCCAGTCGGAAAAACGCGAAAAAAAAAAATTAAAAAAAAAAACATCGAGTACGTAATTATAATATTTTGACACATCCAAAATTTGCACACACACACTCTCAAAGCCCGGAAATCGTTTATTTTTAAGTTGACGGTGAAACAATATCTAATTTAACTTCAAAGAAGTCGCTAATAAATAATAATAAACAAAAATCACATGCACTCACACTCAACGGTAGCGTATAAAAAACTGGCATACAATTAATTATACTCTTGAGTACATTATAAATTATAATATAAGGACATATATTTTGTTTGTTTTCTGTACTATGATCGTATACAATTTTATTGCGGGACGTGTTCGGTGGAGACATTACAATTATATTTCCAATAGCCAGCTGTAAAATATTTTATCGTTTTAAAACGAACACTCCTACGGTAAACTTTTTATCAGGGCTCGTAAGCTCGTGCACTAAAAACTGACAATACATGCGTCTAAAAATTTGCACTTGAAATACGCGCAGGAGAAATAATCGGTTTATTGAAAAATTAATTTTATTTCCTTTGATTTTTATTTTACTTGTTTTCTCATGTTTAACAATCACGATTTGTTTGCAAACCGTAGTAAAACTCATAGAACACGAAGATTTTTTTAAACACGCCGGGTAAAGTAAATAAGAAATTTATCAATTTTCTCGATTTATACGAAATACGCTCTTACGATTCCGAAAACTGTACTCTGCCAAATACGCCAAAATATGTAAAACTTTTATTTGTATTACCATTATTATGAAACGGATTTGTACCCTATACTTAGTATGTTCACTGTGTAGCGAAAAAAAATGTACTTACGAGCCCTGCGCTCATTACAATATATACCTCCTGTTTGGAGGGTAAATACCTATAGGTGTATAAGATCGAAGACGTGAGCAAAGAAATATTTAACGGACAATACGATTTTAGTTTGACGAACACGGGAGGGGGGGAGGGACGACAAAAAATGAAAAAATTGTGTTCTCAAAACTTATTGGCCGTATATTGAATATTATTTTATAATAAAGGTAATAAAATTAATTACGCGACGGACCGAGAGGCGTGTACAGGCGCAGCGCCGGTTAACCGAGGGGCCCGCGGATAGTTCGGGGCCCTCTTGCCAATACTCCCGCGAAAAGTGCATATTGAACGCTGACGAACACGAAAACATCGAAGAATTTTTACGATTTTCGCGGTTTTAAAAATAATTTGACATTTTGGAAAATAACCAAACCCCCCGGTATAATAATTCTACGCAGCAGCCAACTCGCAAAACGTTATTAGCTATTCTCGTAATGCGCAAGTTATTATTGTCAAACGACGCGAAAAATCCGGAGACGCGTTTTTATATATATACATTTTTTTTTTTTTTTTTCTACTGTAGTCCGTAGTGGTAAAGGATATTTTCTCGACGAGCTGTCTCGCGCGTAATATATTCGGCACAGGTAAACACAATATGATTTATTGTCGGCGATCCAAACACACGTCAATATTATATTCTCACATACCTATATTTTTATGCTTATATATAATATATCGTGCCGCGTAAAAAAAAAAAACGGGCGAACTAGTCATACGTGCGCTTATTTTTGCGTATAATATACTGTTTATGTATATTGTTCGTGTATTATATTTGTCGGTTGTAAACTGTATGGTAAACTTATTATCAGCATTCGTATGTTCGTGCACTAAAAACTGGCAAAACACGCGCTTAAAATTTTGGAAATATGCATTTATATGCACTGAAGTCCTAAAATATGCACTTGAAAAACGCGCAGGAAACCATTATTGAAAAATTAATTTTATTTTCTTTGGTTTTTATTTTAATTATTATTTTACTTGTTTTCTCGTCTTTACCAATCTTGATTTGTTTGCAAACCGTAGTAAAACTCATAGATATAAGTCACGGGTATAGTTTAGATATAAACAACAAGATTGCCCGTTATATGTAACGCTAGCCACCATTTCCCCGGACTTGTTCGGGTCAAATTTGGTTATCTGTAATAACGAGTAATAACTCGTCAAAATTTTTGTTGTTTCGTTAATCTATTTTCCTAAAAGTTTTTTGTTTTTTTGTTTGATCCGAATCACCGAAGAAACCCAAAAAATTTAAAAAAAAATAATTCGATTTTCGTATTATAGAATACATAGATACTGTAATATTATTATATTTATATCTACGCGGTGCACAATATGAACGATTTCATAAGTCTACATTCATACATATATTTATATCGATTATTTTGAATTGGTAATGGTTTTTTTAGGAATAAGGTGTCTACTTCGAGAAATAACATCAAAATGCTACAAACGTCCGCAGAATCGCAGTCTTGGTCATTACAATTGAGTATAATGATTTAATATTCGTATACCTATTTATATTATACTTAGTATGCGCCTTATTTGCATTTCAATTAATTCGATAAAAATGCTCTTGTATAGACATAGACGACGAAATTAAAATGAATATGCGCGTCTTAATGCAGTGCTACGATGAAATAAAGTCGATTATCCGGTTAGTCAAAGACAAGAACAACAAAGCTACAATTGAAAATAACAGCATTACAATAGATTATCAGAACACACTTAAAGGTATATGTAACATAGTGTATTAATATTATTATTTATAGTCGCAATCAAACGGCCAGCTAGAAAAATAAATAAATCAATTCGAATTCTTTCAATATTTTTTTTTTTACAATTTTTCAAAACGATTTCTGAAAATTATAAGGTACATCAGGTTCATAGGTATAGTTGTGATAAACTGTTGTGAATATTCAACTTCAGGCTAAATAGGCTGAAGCCAAGGGCGGAAATTTTGGGAAGGGTGAGGAATCACGTTTGTTCTGGAGGCAACGGTAAACAAAAATTAGTCTAGGGGCGGCCAAAAGCTAAATACACCATTGGCAATATCTGCAAAAATCGATTTTTAGGAGATCCTACCTTGTAATTAAATTATTTGTGTATCAGTATGGAACGATACAAGCAATGCAAATAAAATATTACAAGAAAAGATTTCGGAATTAAAAAATCTATCCGAGACGAATACAAAACTCAAACAAGAAATCGTTTCTCTGGAACTCGTTTACAAGAAAAATATTTCACAAATATCTCGTACGTATCTGTTTCTCCTATGAAAAACATTTTACATAACGATAATTGAACGTACGTTTAATTTGTATAGGACTTAAGGAAGAAAAGATGAACAGTTCACAGATATCCTTTAATAAACCACCGTTAAACTTAGATTTAGATGATGAATTTCTCGGTTTTGATTCGGTGACAATATCGCAATCTGTAATTTTCAATTTCTAATTTATCTAATATTATTATTGAATTAATTGGATATTTTTTTTCGAATTATTCTTTAGGAAACGCACATCGGTTCACACAAATACACATCGTATAAAAGTTTTTATTATAAAATTAAAAACGATTCAAAAGAGGTAAAAAATGCCATAATTTCTCTGTTAACTATGATGGATCAGACAAATACATCACTTGACGCGGAAATACGAAATATAAATTCAGTAAGTGTTATTATTGTACGTACTCACTGTCGATTCTAATCCTACATATTACGATATGTACGATATTAAACGTGTTTAATTTAATACTGCGAGAGTTTTTTTTTTTTGTAGATTCACCGACAAAAGTTTGTTTAATTAGTTGTAAATAATTTTAAATTTTATTTGCATCACTTAAATATTGTATAGTAATATAAAATCTGAATTTAATGGATTCTCATTGCGTTTATTATTATTTTTTTTTTGTCGTTTGGTTGTTAGGTAGGGGTGATCGATGTTTATTAGTTTCCCCTTTGAAAATCACCTGATATTATCGATTGCATTTAAACGTTGAATAATTGACATAAATCCCTTCAATAATAACTAATATAAATCCGACAATTATCAACGTGTAGCCTCACGTCTCAATAAGAGTTTTGGCTTCCACTGTCGCTGATCTCCACTAAACGCGGTCCTGTTGTCCTTTTCTCATAATCGGTTACTTTTAGACTCTACTAATTTTGTCGTATCCATCAATCGCTTTTTCGGTTTGCCTCCGGGTCTTCTATCCGTTGATTGCCATTCAATCGATACCCTAACTGGCCAAACTTCACATTGGTTTCTTCTCTTCTCATGGCGCGGTCCAACTACTGAATTTTCTGTCTTTTCACGTAGGTGGTTATATGTATAAAGTTTTTTGGTAATTTCCCTTATTTCCACGTTTTTCCCCTATGTCATAAATTTAGTGTGCTATCTAACAATGGTTCGCGTATTCTTAGTAATTTTTTCTCAAAGCTTCAAAGTTTTCGTTCAATTTGCACTCTCCTAAGATATAGATCATGCATCACACCTATAGGTTAATGTTGGTCTTATAATAGCCATGTACAGACGTAACTGTTTTTCTCTAGATAATATTTTTGAGTATTTGATTATTGCAAAAAAAGCTCTTTTCGCATTGAGCAAATTACTTGCTATTGATTTTAGTCTGATAAATATAAGACAGAGCTTTTATAAGTAACAAATTAGTAACGAAAAATACCTTATTGTATAGTAGGTATTCGTACTATAAGAGGGATTATATATGATTTTAGGGAAAAAAACCCAACCCTATGATGTTATACTAGTTATATTGAATCTATTTACTTAAATAATTATTAATACATTTTTTTTTTTTTTTACCATTAAAAAAGGTTAAATATCAAATTATTCAAAACTCTATGACAATTTGTGAACAGTTTGATAGTATTTTTCAAGGCGATCAAGATGCCATAGACGATGTAATTAATTTATTATAATAAATAACAATCAAATATTAATTAAGTTATCTACTAAAAATTGTATAGTTATTATACAGTTGATAAAAAAACGATGTGTTTGGGAAGAAATCAAATCGAACCACGCTCGCCATTTGAATGCGTTGGAATCGGATTTGATAAGTCTGGGAAACCGTGTTAAAAGTGCAGTACGTATTCCTACTAACATGGCTTGTCATAATTATGCTAATTGGTACTTGAAAAAGCTATCCATTCAACAACTATACAACATATGGAGTAAAATGATCGAATGGACGTGCATATCTACGCGTAGACTATAGTGTAGATAAATTGGAACGTTAAATCTTTATTATTATCTATTATATTATCACATTAATGTTTTTGATTGTTGTCCGAAAAAAAGTTCTTCCATTATCTATTTAAACAAATAAATACAAATAAAATAAACTGTATCTGTAGGAATTTTTATTTACTGCGGAATGAAAGATGTTAGGATCGCGACTTTATAATGGATTTTTCAAAATATTATACTTTTAAATTGTTGTATATCGTTTTAAATGAAAGACTATTTTTGTAAATCCTTTTTTCGGAAGCTTTTCATTTTGTATTATTGCGTTTATAGATACCCGCTTTCTATGAAACGTATAGAAAAAAAAATCAAATCACAAATAATACTTCAAGAATAGAACTTTTTAATGTGAAATTGTATTGTCGTCTTATAATAGTGTTTGAAAAATAGTATACATTTTATTACATTTCACTTTGGTTTTTAATCAATTACTTGTCGCCCTAGAAGTGCAGTGTTACTCGACCGTATCGAAATATTCAATATTATATTGCATAATAACAATATAAGCCCGATTATACGAGATGCACATCAAACCTCATCAGAGATAAATGCATATGAGTTTTTAAAATTTAACTTTCATAATTTCAGCCCGTGATCAAGTACCGCGTTACATGGATTTTTGGGACCCTGAGAAATTACTGATTTTGAAGATTCTAGTACTATTATTTTTAAACACAATATATATGTATTTTATAAATAAATGTAATACAAATTGTTCTAAATTATTGTAAAATCAATTATTACAAATAAAATTATTAATTATTATAGAACTTAAAAATATATCTCCTACTATCATAAGACAGGGGGACCCTTCGTTTGATGAACATTCTGTGCGATTTATTTATGGTATTATTATTATTTATAATTTTTTTCAATCATACAAGAGCTGTCTTGTGCCCCGATTAAATAAAAAATAATTATTGTTATTGAGTGCTGGCCGTAAATTTACGAATTTAAATCCCGTGTCAAGACGTAATATGTGGGAGCCCCTGGTAAAACGTTAACGGGGCATTACCCTGGCTGCCCTCGCTCCCCGGTCGTTAGAACCTTTTAAAATATCAAGTACAGATTTTATCTCCGATGACCTACTCGTAATTAAAAGTGATAAATTTGAATATAACATCCAATTATCTGTAAGTTAATTTTACTGTCGTGCAATTAATTTATTGAGGGTGTCTACACATATTTTATGTTAAGACAGTGGCGGATACGTGGGGGAGGGGACGACAGGGCGATCAACCCCGTCTCTTGGGCCGTGTTTTATATTTTTACATAATTCTAATATCCTATAATGGTATTTATATGATTGCAATACGGTTTTTTAATGGTATTTTTTAAATCCGATTCTCCCTCCCCCCCTTAAATAAACTCTGAACCCGCTACTGTATCTAGAATATACAATACAGAACAAATGATAATACAAAAGCTTCCGATAAATAGCGCAATGCGTTATATTATATTTCGATTTAACAAAAGTAAAAACATTTGGACGGTAGTCAACCGCGAACAAAGATTAAAATTATAGGTTTTTTATATCTTCTAATTATTTATTTACTTTTCGAGTATCCAAGTAGGGAAAAAGATTTAAACACAAATCGAGTGGAACAACAAAAGCCAAAAAGTGTTAGAGCTGAACAAATTAGAACGGTTCCCGAAATCGGAAATTCTTTATAGGTTGGAGGGAAAGCCTAACCCGACTGGGTAAACCAAAACAGAAGTACGAGGACGTTTGAAAAGTATAACTTAATGGGTTTAATTATGACGTGTGCTTTTTTTTTTTTTTCAATGTCCGTAAATAATTTTTCGACCGGAAATCTTGTTTAGATTGCGCACAATTCGAAATGTAAAAAAGCAAACTTCAAATACTATTTGATTTGTACCAAATGTTTAATAAAGCATTTCAATACCAAATGAAACAATATTAAAACATGAGACATGATGGAAAAAATGTCACATATATAAATGATTGCCACTTTATACTGCAGTCATTATAAATGTGTATTACATTAACCCCTATCCATTCGATTAACTTTAAGTCGATTTTAATTTATAAAATATTGTCGTATAATAAATTATAGTGCTCGACTATAATACCGTAGAGTTCGTCTCCTATGTGAAAATATAATACTTTAGAATAATCGATTTGTTTAAACGGTACCCACCTTTATACGTATTGAAATAGAAACATTATATAAATTAATGTTAACCTAACCTAACTTACGCAGTTTCATATTATTGTATTATCAAAATCAATATTTTAGTTTCACAATTGTTAATATTATATATACACATATATTTAGACGAGATGACAAACTCAATGATTACATACTTACTATACTATATCGTATATATTGTTGATTTTATTTTAAATAATATAGGTTTGTAAATCAACCCTTAGAAAAAGCCCCGTCTTAGAATTATCAAAAAATTCACTTTTATAGGCCCGAATGAATGGTAAAACGTAGACTATTTTATTCGGAAAAAAAAATAGCGGTGTATATGTTTTTTTTATTTTCTGATAATTTTCGATACGACGATCTCGCATTAAAAATTATTATTTATATATAGACAAAAAGAACTTTTTTCTAAAAACGCTGCTCGCGTGACCTTAAAAAAAAAAAAAAAAAAATCATATTTAAATAATTTGAAGACACAAAAAAAAAAATCGGGAACATAATTAAACTCGAGAATAATATCACATAAGAAGAAGAAAATCGAATAAAAACAAAAAAAAAATACAAAATAAGATTACAAAATCCCAAAACGTATATAGTATTTTTTAAAAATTTTTTTCGAATATAATAATATTCGTATTGCCCGTTTTCTCCGTGAAAAAAAAAACGTTTTCGTCGTTTTCGCTGCGGCTATTATAGTGTATACGTCGACTTGTATTTTTAGTCCGTTTAAACTGTGCCATTATGATAATATGATCTAGAAAAAAAAAAAATAAAAAAAATGTTATAATAATGTGTAGGTACCTATTCCCGGGGCTATACGGTGAGAGACAAGAGCGCTGTAGAGCGCATGGGCTCTGGCATGACCCGGCCGGGAGGAAACTAAAAGTCAGCGTGGGTCTGTTCGTGGCGATAAAGCTCCCCAATATCGAAATACATCGCTTACTGTACGCATCACCTGAGCGGACTAATAATTCGAATCCGCTGTTTTATTGTAAATTTAGAGAAAAAACGTAAGTATAAAATAATTCAATAATTCAAATACAAATAATGTAAGCGTAATGATTTTTTTTTTTTCTGTCATTATATAGTGTGTTTTATTACGCACTGCATAATAATAGTAATAATACACTGAAATATATTATGTATATATTAAAAAAAAAAAAAAACTGAATTTAAGCATATTATATTATATTACGCCTACTATACGGGTAGAATAGGAATTACATGTCCTCCCATAACTTTTTTTAATTTTTTTTTTTCGTATTTTTCAAATAATGGTTTTATTTTAATTTTTTTTTTTTTTTAGAAAACTAAAATATAGATTTGATTTGATTTTTTTTTTTTTTTTACTTCTAAATAAATATTTCCAATGAAATTTATTGATTTTGTATAATTATATAAATTATTTAGCTAAACGGTTTGAACCATTTTGTTTTTTTACAGCGAACCGTAAAGGCACGTAATATTTTATATTAAATAGAAATTTATTAATAATATTTGTATTTGTATTTTTACTATAGTATATCAAAAAACGATTTGGATTTATACAATTAAAACGGTTTAAATTAATTTGATAAATTTGAGATGAGTACCAGAGACAACAAAACAAATATCTAAAAAAAAAAAAAAAAAAATAAGGCTAATTTAATAAATAAAACCAATTTTCTAAAAAAAAAATAAAATATACCAGTAGGTATATTACTCACTTATATACTCACTTTAGAAATCGGTTTAAACAAATAGTTTCGTAAAACTTAATGTAATATATTTTACACAAATTAATAATAATTTTTGTTCTCATCATTAGATATTTTGCACGGATTCTATTATATTGATTCCGTTACCTTGGTTTTTTTTTTTTTTTTTACTATTGATTAATATTTTTAAATTCGGTACCTAGTTTTATAATAATTAATAATTGTCAGTATTCATTCATAGTGAAAATAATAGAAATTCAAATAAATAAAAAAAAAGAACGTGTATACTGTTTATAGACATTCATTCATATAAGTAAGTAAGTTTAAAAGTATACTTAACCGAAAATAAAAAACCATTATATTGTAGGAATGGTAATTATCTGTATTAGGTAACTAAACGATAATGTTAACGGCGAAATATAAAATTTATCGATGGGTTACGTGAAATTAACATATGAACGCAAATGAAACGTTTTAGAAAAAAAACCTCTTACAATTATACATGAGTAGCATATAAAAATAGTATGAATTCTGTTAGCAAAAAATGATATTTAAATTTTTTAAATTTTTTTTTTAAATATCTAACCCTGTGGTATTTTTGCAGTTCTGTTAACGATAATACGTTTTAGTCCCATCCGATTGTTCTATACGCGACAATTAATATTCGTGTATAATTTTGCGGGGAGATGATAATATTAAATTTTTACTTTTTCTACCACAAGCTATATTGAGGACAATGTATTTTTATGTATTAAAAAAAAAAAAAAAAAAAACCAAGAAGTATACCTACTGCTGCAGCAGGGCACTGCGGTAAACGAACAGTTTATCCAATTAACCGCGAATGTCGGAGCACGTGCCAAAATATGTTTTAACGAAAGGTTGATCCAAAATTGTGTTTTCATAAAATCTTTTGACTCTTGTTCCTGCGCTAATATAAAAATACATTTTACCTACCTAGCATCATCTTATTATAGAATATAAGCGCAATAACAATTATTTACTTTTCGCGTTAAATATAATATTTAACCTAAAAAAATAAAATAAAAACATTGTCGACGCCGACGGGTTCCCTGGGCACCGAGGCACCGGATATTTCATCCGCCCCATTAAAATCCTTAATACCTATAAAGTTATACGCGTGGGATTCGGTGTTAATTGACCGTGCAATGGGCACTTTTAAAATTGTTTTTTACTGGATATATATTATGGATATGGGGGTACCTATATGACAAACATAATAACGCACATGCATCCGTCCGATTCATTTATTTATACCTATAGATAAATTATTGTATAACAGTAATAATTGTATCGATATAATTATTTATTTGGCCGATCGAACGATTTAGATTATTATCTAAACGCCACCATGGACCCCGCGGTAGCAGCTAAGATGGAGAGCGGTTGGAAATCGATTTCGTCGTCTGACAGCAAATCACTGCTGAAAAAATATCTGACGAAAGAGGTGTTCGAACAGTTAAAGGACAAAAAGACCGAATTTGGTTCTACGCTTTTGGACTGTGTACAATCGGGTAAGATGTTTGACTATCACTCACTAGAAATATATTATCGTAATATAGAACAACGCAATACCCACAGCTCGCCTGCCTTAGACGTAGGTCATACGTCCCCGACTGATTACTAAACGATCTTATAGCCCAACAGAAACAACTGAATCATTGTGTTGTGTATTATACTCGAATAGTCCGATTAGCACTTATTACTCCTCCTGATCTCATCTGAATTGCCAGAACTCTTCATTATCGTGGCCTACCAGGAAATTTCCTGGTGTCCCGGTAGCCTAGTCCAACCCTGGATGTAGGTAGAAATAATGAAAAAAAAAAAAATTATATATATATATTTTAATAAACGAACATTAAACCTTTAGGGTTTATTGAAATAAAATATTAAGAAAATGTAAACATTTTCTTACCATTAAATTTGCGTAAAAAAACGTATAAACGAAAAACAACATATCCAATTTAGAAGAAAATCGTTTTACAGATACATACCGAATGGTTATACGCAAATGTGTTTTTTTTCAAACGAGAAAAAAAATAAAACGACAAAAAGCTTTCTAAAAATTAAAGTAAAAAAAAAAACAAAAACGTACGCAAGGTTCAATAAATTTCCACTATAATATATTTGGTTTGAATATATGTACAAAGAGTAATCGGTGTTATGTTCATAAAAAAAAAACTTTAGGTATATTGCGTAACAACAAAAATTTTCGTTACAATCAATCGGGGTTTTGAAAATAATGACGGAGGGAATCTGTTCCCATTCTGGTAATAATTTAAAATATAATTTTGCGTTTGACTGTATCGGCATTTCGGTTTTTCGATTATATTTAGAACATTCGCCGTCAATCATATCACACGGTATCCGGGCTCGTAATAGACATTGTTTTGGCAACGCCCTTGTCACGATGAAAAATGAAAATAATAAAAATACAATATGATACGATTTTCCCAAAGTGATTAATGGAACGCCGAGCACGTAGGTAAATAAATCGCATGGCGTGGTTTCACGTTATATGGTCGGTTATATTATATAGTAAAAAAGCTCGGGAAACAATATATATATATATATTCTATTTTTTTTGTTGTCGGGGACGTCGTTTTCAAATGTAGGTCACTGGGAAACCGAGCCAGACTGCTTGACGTCCTTAGGATCAATATCCCGGATTCTGTACCCGCTACCCTAGCCATCGCTGCCGGCTTATGCAGGCCTCCCCGCCGCCGTCGCCGCCGTCGCCGCTGCGATATAATTTTCCCGCATTAATAATACAATTTTTATTCCAAGGTCCGTTATATACACACACAGTCTTTAATATTTGCACTTAAAACGTACACCTTTATTATCATAAGAATACAATGGTGAGGGGGGGGGTGAAAGAGGGATGAAATAATAAATACGAAATTACGGGTGTTCTCGGACCTATTACGACTATTTTTTACCGTCACGGGATGCCCTGAATTCAAAAAAAAAAAGTTTAAATTATATATTATACCTGGCGTATATGATATAGCCAAGGTTGAACGTTTATTTAATAGGTATGTAATATATATGTATACGAACGGAAAATCAATATTTTATCGAACGCGAGAATTTCGTTTAAAAAATATTGATATCGTATAGCTGTTGGGAAA